>CAAKHB010002133.1:72742-92076 GCA_901007665.1 Aeoliscus strigatus | reverse complement strand
GCTGAGGACGGGGAGGTCCCTGTGAAGCGCAGCCTACCTGTCGAGCTCAGAGCGTCAGTCTGACGCACCGGAGCCGCGCTGACCGTGGACCTTTGGTTCTGTGGATCTGTGGGTCTCTGTCGGGATCCAGAATGTCTCCCAGCCTGTTTGTGTGCGCGCTGCTGACGGTGTTCCATGGAGCTCCGTGCAGAGGGTTTAACGTGGACGAGCGGTTCCCGGTGCTGAAGGCGGCGGGCAGCAGAGGCAGTCTGTTCGGGCTGTCGGTGGCCATGCATGAGCAGACGGAGGGTTCCTCGAAGTACCTGTAAGTTCTGCGCTTTCCTTATTTTAACTCGGTTCCGCACCTGCGGAACCTTGGCTCGGGGTAGAAAACCTCCGTGAAGCTGCTTCCTGAACCCGTTAAAACATTTCCGTTTTTACAAACGGACTTTTACGCACCTCCACTTGTTTCCTGTGAAGCACCTGCCCAGATTCTCCTCTGTCTTCAGACCACAGACCCCAGCAGGTTTACAGACTGAGCTGCTGTGAAGGGATGGAGGGGGTTCGTGGGGTTATTACAAGGTCTTTAGTCACATAAACTCCCATTGGATGAGCTGTGCAGCTGCATGTGAAACATCTGGACAGTCCTTCTTCCCATGATGCTGTTCACTTTCACAGACGTGTTTGTGTGTCACCTCTAACTCATGTAGAGCTTCATTCTTTTCTACATTGTGTGTCACCTGCGTCACATCTTCCTATATGATCTGTACCATTGTTTAGTGTCGGATTTCCCCCTGGCCAATTACAGCAGCCACACACACACACACACACACACACACACACACACACACACACACAGACCCTGTCTTCATCCTTCCGCTTCCATGATCACACAGCATGATGGCAACATGCTCTTATCATCAGCTTTGAAGACCAGTGCAGGAAGCAAAACGTCAAACCACTTCCTCTGTGCGTGTGTGTGAATGTCCAACTTATCAGCTGGATCTGGAGCATAGATTTGTCCCGGCGAGCAGAGAGGACGGCCCTGACACACCATCAGTGTGCCAGCTTGGCCCTGTTCCTCCAGAGAGTCCTTCAGCGTCTTCACACTGCAACCCAAGAATCCCACACGGGCCCGAAGGAACGATCGTCTTCTGCATGTGTTCATATGTCACACAGACATTGATTTCCAGAGGACACCACACATGTCAGCCGTCTATCACGGCACTGTCACACCCGTTGTTCTGAACCTTTGTTAATACATAGCAGGACCAGACAGTGTTGCTCTGAGGTTCATGTCCATGGTTTCTT
This sequence comes from Aeoliscus strigatus, assembly GCA_901007665.1. Lineage (NCBI taxonomy): Eukaryota > Metazoa > Chordata > Actinopteri > Syngnathiformes > Centriscidae > Aeoliscus > Aeoliscus strigatus. Next base: position 90,786 of record CAAKHB010002133.1, on the reverse strand, counting down.
TGACCTGATGCTTCAGGACGTGTGGGACGACTGCACACACCTCTGGTTCATGTTAATGTGGATGTGATGTGACTGTCCAGAGACGTGTGAACCAACAGTCTGACGTCCTCCGTCTGGGTTTCAGTTCAGCATCAGTTCATATCCTGTCTGGGTTTTTTTTTTCCAAATGTGTCTTCAGAAATGATTATTTCCTGTGTTATCTCTTGTTTTACCCACAGAGCAGCAAAACCGGTGACCAGTTTGTTCTGTATAACTCAGGCTGTCGCTCTTCAGTCAAGTTCCTCATCTTCAGTCAGGTTCTCATCTTCAGTCGGGTTCTCATCTTCAGTCAGGTTCTCATCTTCAGTCAGGTTCTCATCTTCAGTCTGGTTCTCATCTTCAGTCAGGTTCTCATCTTCAGTCTGGTTCTCATCTTCAGCCGGGTTCTCATCTTCAATCTGCGTTGCTGCTCCACAGAGCTGCTTGTCTCCTTACCATCCAGGGAGTATATTTTCAGACCAGTTGTGACATGTTCTAACTTTAAAAGTGGGGATTCTTGGTGAGTCAGACAGGCCAGACCCCCCCCCCCACACACACACACACACACACTAATTTATGCAATTAACCTGTTCCATAATTTGTCTGAACATACGTGCATCTGCATTCAATGCTGGTTTGTGGGGACAATTAGAAACATCCCAAGTCGGCTTGAGAACGTTCAGTAGACCTGCACGTGACTGAAGCCACCTGAGACCAACAGGTTCTCACCCGCCCCTCCAGCCACAAGCCCCCCACGTCTCTTTGACCTAATAAACTCCTCTGAGAGGTTTTTTTTTCCTCTGAGCGCTTTTTTTGTTCCAGCTTCAGCAGGAGGAGGAGGAGGAGGGAGCAGGCAGTCAGCTGGCCAACTATTGGCTCTTCCAGTCCCCTGACCCCATGGAATGCCTGGAATGTTTCACCCTTCTCTGCACAGTCACAACCTGACGGATTTCAGGTTGAGACAAGACAGGAGGACGATCTGGGGACACTCGTACAGGGAACATACAGGGATCCGGTTCCTTCCACAGCCGACAGATTCCTTCATTGGAAAACCCTGCGTGACCCAAGAGGTCCTCTGATTGTGGAATATTTAATCAGAAGTGCTTTCTCAGCTCGTCGTTGTCCGCCCGCTGCAGCTCGAGGCCATGAAAGTCAGCCGTTTAATTTGACGGGAGCCTCCCTCTCTGTGGCAAGATGCAGATTAGACAGCTCAATCTGCTGCTCGCTCTCTAAACAGCCTGATGTTCAGTGTCAACCAGAAAACCACTCTTGGTTCATTGTTATACAGGAGTTTGGTCTGAACTGTGGTGGAAATTGAAATTGGTTGTTGTTTATCAACTAAGAACTAGTGCAAGAATGTCTTTTTACCTACATTCTTGCTAGGATGATATTATAGTATATATAATATCTATAATATCTATATATTAGAATCTGTCCCTGGTCGCCGTCTCCAAACATCATGATTTCAGTGTCCGATCAGTTGCTGCGAGTTCCATTCAGGGTCTCAGCAGAATGAGTGATGGCGTCTAATAACATGTTGAAATGAATGGTGGCGGGATGCAGGGCCTCCTGCTGCTGGGGGAGGATCCTCACTGAAAGTACCTGCAGAGACCAGTGTTTCTGTCCCAGCAAAACTGCAACAGATCCTCTTTCTCGCCCACGGCCGTACACATGCACTGAAACAGACCGGCCTCTGGCCAATGGAGGGGGGGCGGGTCACCTATTATAGCGCAAACTGTAGGCTGCAATACCTTTCAGCCATTTTTCTCCTCTGGAGGGGAAACGATACTGAGGAATTTATTTGTGTCCGTCCTTGTATGCGAGTGTCTGGTTTAACGCATATTCATCCTCCAAAATATCAGTTATCGGTTGTGTATTGATGATTGATCAATATTGAAAACCAGGTTGCCAGGTTGGGTACTCGTCATCACCGATGGTGTGATCAAAGCATTTTTCTCCTGCTGACATACAAAGGAGAGTCCGACTGGCTTTTCCTTAGACAGACACGTACAGGTACATACCGTTACTGTATTGATCCTAGGTGGGGGTGACAGCAGCATGTACCAGGTACTGCATGAAACAGAATACACACAAATACACAGTATGGTATAGTTGTATACAAGTGAGTTACAAACACTGTAGAATTCACATCGTTATATGCACAGTTTAGAAAATAACCAATAATTGAACAGAGATCAGTAATAAATGTATGTTTATGTAGTTGGAGGTTTGATGTATTACAGTGTTCCATCTGCTGTGGAACCAACCAGTTCTACTCAGTTCAACTGTCAGTGCTGACGTAGTGCACGCACACACACACACACACACACACACACACACACACACAGAGTATACAGCAGGGGTCAAAGTGTTAATGGAAATGTGAATACTTTGAGTCTGGTTTGTGTGTGTTTAGGGGGGTTGTTTGCATGCACACACAGTTGTGTGTATTTTTTCAGTTCGGTAGATAGCATGTTTGGTGTGTGTGTGTGTGTGTGTGTGTTGGGCGGCAGACTCTGGGTGGGCATAGTTAACCCACACACACAAGCTCAACTGACCTGGTTGGATCAGGTTTGAGTGAGTTTACTGCGTCGTGTTGAATCTGCGTCGTCTGAATGAGTTTGTCCTGTCGTTACTGTTTCACCTGCAGCAGATGTTGGTGTGTGACAGGGTGTTTGTCCAGCTGAGATCCCTGTGGGACAGGTGTGTGTGTGTGTGTGTGTGTGTGTGTGTGTCTCTGCCCTTGAACGGAGACTGTTTTATACCGTTTGACATGATTTGATAGTTATGTGGCTTTTTTACAGTTCAACTTCTCGTAGCTAGTTTTCCTCGTCCTCATCCAGCTGTTGGCGTGTGTTTCTTTTATTTCAAACTGCAGCGCGCACACACAGACAGTCATCTTTAAACATCTCAAATGTGGGAAGAAAACAAACAGCTGCTTTTACAAGCAGCCTCAGCAGACGCGACGGAGAGGAAGGTTCGGTAGAACAAAGCTCTGAGCCGTGACCTTCGCTGGCCGTCCGAGACAACGCGTTAAATAAACGTGTCAGACACAACGCAAACAGCACAGACGTGAAGGTTTTCTCACCAGATGGTCGTGGAACAGTTGAACCACAAATGGCCTCACGTCGTCTCTCACTTCCTGTCACTCTGTGTACGTTAGCTTGTGAATAACGATGGCGACAGACAGTTTTACAGAGAGATTTGTCTCTATACACCAGGGACTCCGTCAGCGCTGCCGCCTATGAATTCATTTTGTTGAACATACACAATCCATTCGATGATGATGACGAGCGCTTGAAGGCGGCTTGTGCTGGTCCACAGAACGAAGACCCCCAGGTACTCCTGTTTACTTCCACACACTAAGAAATGCTGTTGGTCAACTGGAGTCTGAATGGATGGATGGATGAATGGATGATGGAATGACTGGATTTCATCACAAATCTCTTCTAGCTGAATTCTTTCAGTATAAGAGTCAGGCTTGTTTATTCCTTGTACTCTTGGCCGTGTCCTCCATTTTGGATCTAACTGGATCTAACGTCTTCTCTCTCGGGAGACACCGACTGCATCGACCTTTTCGACTTGAGTCATTCCCAACACCCACGATATTCCCCGTTACTGTCCTCACATGTACTTTAACTATGATTGGGCGTTAATTTTAATTCAAAGTGTAGAGAGCGATATTCCAATTCTACCGCAGACTTGATGAAGCTGGAAGCCGGGTGACTGAATGGATGAAGGGATTGGTGGATGTAGAGATGGATGGATGGACGGATGTGGTGGTGCAGTCTGATCAGTCAATGTCTGGAGACGAACATGTCAGACATGTTCTGTGTGTGTGTGTGTGTGTGTGTGTGTTTCTGTTCCTTGAACTGTAATTTCATCCATAAACGGAGTTCTCTGTTATCTTCCTGTCTAATTATTGGGAGTGCCAGTATTTCTCAGGAACTGATACGAGGCAAGCTCGTTCATTCATTCATTCATCTTGTTCAACATCTTGTTTTTTTTTCAATCCATCAATGAGGTTTGGGATTCCGAGACATATTATCCCCAATGTCACTGCTGTTTACCTGTAAAGAGTGAAACTCCTCCACCAATCCCTCTCTTTGTGCATGTCTCCAGCAGCCTGTTACATGTGTGGACTTGTTTCCTCTGAGTCTTCCAAACGCAGCCTGAAGCACAGCATTTTTAACTGCAGAGGTGGCAGACCTGTAGCCTCCTGTTCATATATGGGTTGTGGTTAGATTCTGGTCAGACAGGCACACGGGAGATAGATGACGTCTCTTTTGTCCATTCAGGATATTCTGATTTGCACTCAACTTTACAACCAAAGATCAAGTTACAAACCTGCATCGGGCAGCAGATTGTTAAAACCAGGCCCTGAGGTTCTCTGACTTTGGACTGAAGAGTCGTGTTTTTCTTTGCCTCGAGGGCCGTTGCCGCGCCCTTTGTCAGACAGGTTAGCTTATCTGGACAGGTGATCCATCACCTGTGAGGCAGACGTCTGAAAAATACACGGTGCTTCTGTCATACTGCATGTTCTCTGAAAAACACAGGTCGCAGCAGTTTGCCAGTGTCGTGTCCCCCTCGTCCACTCGTATCAGGTGTCTCATCCTGTGATGGACACGCTTGGAATGAGGTCGTAAACACGACTCACTTCGCTCTCTGTCTGTTCTCGTTGGCCCTCCCCAAAGGGGTTTTAGTCGATTCATTTGTTCTTCCTGGTTTCAGTCAGCAGCTGGAGGTTAATGAACTAATGTGTCTTACAGTCAGTTTGGCAAACACACCTCCTGCTCTTGTCTTTGCTGCCTCATGCATCCACGGACACCAAAGTAAATGACCTCATTCACCATGCGGTGCTCACATTCACTTGTCTGGTGAGGGAGCTCGACCTTGTCGTCATTTGACAACATTTCCTGCGTCTTTTGTGTGTTTCTGTTTGAAGGAGATCAGGGCAGCAAACATACTTATGGATTTTTACTGATTCTGTTTATTCGATGGTCCCTGGATTTATTCTCATGTTTCTATGGATTCATCATGTCTTCATGTCATCTTGTCGAATCATACCTCTGTTGCTTTTTGTCTTTCATTTTGTTTTTTAAATGCTTCATGACTTGTTTTTGAAAAGTGCTATTTAACCTTTTGTAGGGCGAGAAACCTCTCTCGCTCTACAAATGCTCATTATACTTGTGTTAAGTATATACTATATGCATGTGAACATTTATGAGTAGATTTTTCTAGAAAATATTTTACCCCAAACTATAAGGAACTACATAGGAGTAATTAATTTTGATTTATTTAAAAAAAATCCAAGTACTTTGATAGCTGCCCTATCAAGGTAGTGTTATAAGTATTAGTTTTGGTACCTAAACCAACCAGACCTGTGTCGTGGCAATGATACATAATTGAATCCTTTGCTACAGCTACCAGACACGGGGACGATGGACACTGCCCACTTGTTTCATGGTCAGAAACATGATACCTGGTTTCTTTCACCACCTTGGACCAGCCAGTGTCACAAAGCTTCTTCCTCTGTATTCAGTGGAGGTGGCGTGTTGGTCAGCACATGAGCAGTGAAAATGATGTTTGCTGAGTAGCAGAGGTCAGACAAAAGCAAAAGGGGCCCAGGTGCTGTAAGCCCCGCCTCCAATCCCTGAGGAGGAAAGGAGAAGCAGCCCTCCATCTCCACAGGGTTCAGTCATTTGTTATTTTCCTGCCGTGTGAACACAGAACGAGCTTTTCAGAACTCATGACTTTCTTGCTCCATCGTTGCCTGTGTTTGTTCTGCGGGCAGATAAACTGACCCGCGTTTGCTTGACTAAACGCCAACGATATGACCAATGTAAAGCATCGCTGCATTCCTCCCAGAGCCTCTGACTCCTCAAGGCAAGAATGCCGCCACTCTCACCTGTGTGTATTCCACACAGTAAATGTACTGGCTCAGCAGCGAAGGGCGGATTTCAACATGTTTTCAGAGTTGGAATGCACCCCCTCACACACACACACACCCTGTCTTCTCCCTCCTCTGGAAGCTTATGAGGAGGTGATGAGCAGGATGCAGCTATGAGGGCAGCACACAGCGTTGGAACAGGCAGGATATGAGGTGTGTTGTCCTGGCTGAGTCACAGGAGCTTCAGGACGTTATGAGAAACAAGGTTCCAACGTGCCAGTGCCGATATAAGACTTGTACTAAAGTTTGGTCTCGCTGGCCAGAAGAGGAGTTTTTCAGGGTTTATGGAAGTAAAGTGAGTCTACACTTGATGGTGGTTTGGATTAATACAGTTAAAACCAGTGGTGGGAAAGTTACTGTGGAAATGTTCCCTGTTTAACATTTAACAAGTTTAACAAGTGTAACTACTTCAAGTAACGTAACTAGTCACATTTTGTTACTTTTTTATTTCATGAGGACTTTTCACAGTGAGGGCATACAAACTCCACACAGAAATGAATCCAACCAGGGACCGTCTTGCTGTGTGGTGACGGTGCTCACCTCTGCTCCACGTGTCGCCCAGGAGGACGTGGTGCACAAGAAAAACATTCAAAGTAACAACAGTATTATTATGAAACGTCTCATCAAGGCTTTTGCAGAAATTGTTCAAACGTAACACAAATTGTAATCATGAATATTAGTGCAATTAGACATTTTCTTGGACTGGCAGTTTGGTTTATTTTGTAATTAAAGGGCGTTGAACTTGTCACCAACACTGGTTAACACACTGCAAAACAAGTCCTCACTGTTGGTGAGGGCATTCGCCTGCGGTGTTTCAAACACGCGTGGCCCTCGTGTCTCTGACGAATTGATACGTGATTTGCGGGTTGGATGTTTTCCTCAGGATTCCACCAACAAGCAGCCCAACCGTTTTGCAGGATGTGTGATAAATGCTGGACTCTGAACACTTAGCGTGTGAGCCAAAGTTCACACACTAAGCGTCTCCAAGTGCTTTCTAACAGTTACTTATTCTCTCCCTGACCTCTTCCTCGCTCCGAATCCTTCAGACAGTCTCCCATAAAACAAAATGTCCATCTTTTGAAAGATAAACTCTTTTGGGTGCACGAGTTCTTGGCCTGTGACTCTCCGAATACAGTCTGCAAACCTCTGAGGAGTCCTAAAAGTCGTCTGCATCACTGACTGATCACGTGCCCTGTGGTCTCGTCCTTCCAGCCCCGACCTTCTTGGCGCTTCCTGTTTGTCATCACGATGGCGAGATAATTGATTCAGTGCCGGTAGCAGAAAGACGAGATAATGGAACCTTATCGTTCACGTCAAGTCTTTTCTCCGTGCTCTCTGATTTGAACCCAGATCATATATACTTTTATTAATAAAAACAAGGAGAGTATTCTCGATCAGCATCAGAAATCTCGTACAAAGTGAAACGGAGTATGCTCAGGTGAGGCAGGAATGAGAAAATATTTTGTCTGGCTCCTGAGATGCACTCAGGATTAGATTGTAAGTGTATGTGGGAACATGTTATCTTTTAGTTAACATCAACCAACCGCACGGGAGCAGAAGTATTTGCAGCCACCTTCAAGTTTAACTCAGTTTTGCATTCAGTCGCGTCACGCCGTCATGTTAGAACAATGGTTGGTTGAGTCACTGTGCCCAGCGTTTTCACTTGAAGGCGCGATGACTTCACTGTAAAGGTGATTTCTCATGCCCACACGTGTGTATTTATTTACTCATCAGAGGGTGTGGGAGGAAGCTGTAGCTCCTTAGTCACTGTTTAACCACTCAGTGTGTCAGTGGACAAACAAAGGGGGTAAGAAATTGTAAATGCTTAAAAAACATGCTCTCCGGACAAAGTAAAACCGGACACACACACTCACACACACACGCACACACACACACTGTAAACAGGTTTGTCTTCACCTTCCGCCTGCAAAGTGGAGATAATAAATCCGGTGCTGACAGTAAATAGTGTGTTGCAGCGCAGCCCCTCGTAGATCAGTAATCCCTCTGCTGCCTTGTTCCATGATGTGTTAAAAGGTGCTGACGTCTGGTTGATTGGACGGAAAGATCAGGTCCCTCACCCAGACGTTGGCGCATGAGTGAGTGTGTGCCTTTTACCCAGACTTGCCAAGGGGTCACACTCTGACTGCTCCTTTCTTGGTCACATTGAACTGGCTCACTGTGTTTATGTGTGTGTGTTTGTGTGTGAGTGTGTGTGTCCTGACTTTAGACGAGTGTCACTGTTCGTCATTAATAGACTTAATTAGAAGAGGTTCAAAAGCTGGAGGAAAGACAGAAGTCAGAACTGAAAATGTGCCACATATGTGTTAAATATCAGAATCTTTCTTGCTGACGTCTTGGACAGTTCACCATCACAATTAGTCTCTGATATGATCATCTTCCTTCCTTCCACTTCCTGTGTGTGTGTGTGTGTGTGTGTGTGTGTGTGTGTGTGTGTGTGTGTGTGTGTGTGTGTGTGTATCTAGGCTCCTTGCTGGAGCGCCTAAGGAAAAAGCCATGGGGCTAAACAATGTGAATGAGACGGGTGCAGTTTACTCCTGTCCTGTCACCATGGATACCAACGATTGCTCCCGAATGGACCTGGTCAGCTCAAGTGAGTGAGCAGAGGATGTGAACGCATGAATGTGACTGTTTCGATAATATGCTTTCACATCAATGAATCATTTTATAGAAGAACATGTAACGCAATGTGCTCTCAATAATAAAACAATCCCAGGGAAAGTAAAAAAAAGAAGTAAAATAGATAGATAGACAGATGGATAGATAGATAGATTTTATACATCATGAATCAGAATGACAATTATACACACATAAAATGAACAAATAATTGTATTCGATGAAAACAGATCACGGTTCAGTTTTCAGAACATTTACCAGCATCACTACTTCACCTCCCTCGTCTACAGCTGGTCCGTCAGAGAGGGTGGAGGGCATGTGGCTGGGCGTGACCGTCGCCAGCCAGAGAGACCTGCCGGCGGGACGCGTGCTGGTGAGATGACACACTGTTTGGTTCTCTTATCACAGGTATGTTTTAGCTGTGGGGGAGTAAGTGTTCAGTTACCGACCATCCTCTTTGGAGCTGGAGCTAGACTGGGGTGTCCTGCTGAGGAAGTCAGGTTCTCATGAAAACTATGTGAAAAGTGTTCACAACTGGTGCCATCATGGCACCATGACACCTGTTAAGTCTCTCTTCTAATGTGCAGGCGTGCGGCCATCGCTACGTGAAGATCAGTAAAGGCGGCAACGAGGAGCAGCACCGAATGATAGGAAAGTGCTATGTGAGGAGTAACGACCTGACCTATGACCCCAACGATGACTGGCAGACGTACAGTTATGAGGTCTGCAACCCAAACTTTGACTTGGAGCTGGAGGGCATGTGCAACATGGGCATCTCCGGCGGCATGACGGACACCGACGTCTACATCGGTGCCACGGGCAGCTACTTCTGGCAGGGTGAGGACGCAGGAAGTGGCCTGAGGTCAGGTGTCGTACGAGGAGTCTCTGTCTGTGTCTCTGTTAATGCTGTTGTCTGATTCTGCTTTGACATGAAGGAAACGTTCATGTGATCTGGAGAGATCCTGATCCCGCAAACGCCTGGGACTTCACTGGAAAGGACATTGGACAGCTGCAAAAACGATACCGCTACATGGGTACATGTCTATTTATTCATTGTATCAAATGAACAGTATGTGTTTGTTTGGATTCAATGTGATAGACCATAGATAGACTATGTAGTAAATACAGGAGATCAAATGTAAGATCTTCTTTCAAGCATGACAATAACAAAATAAATACAAATACAAATACAAATAATAAAAATAAAAATAAAAATAAAAATAAAAATAAAAATAAAAATAATAATAATAATAATAATAAAAATAACAAGAAAAGGATTTTATTTGGTTTCTGTTTCCTGCAGGTTACTCGGTCCTTGAAGGCAAGAAGTTGTTGAGCCGTAGACACCACACTGTGGTGACGGGGTCTCCCAGGGACGAGTCCAAGGGCTCTGTGGTGCTCGCAAGAAAGACAGATGCCAGCATCGAGACGGTGCTCATCATCCCCGGGGAACAAGTGGGCTCGTACTTTGGAAACAGTTTGGCTGTCGCGGACCTCAACAACGACGAGTACGTCTCTGACCATGAAGAACAGTGAAGACTATTTGTACATGCACAATATTCATGAGGTTAAAGCCTGTTCCGTCTGCTGGGGATAAGGATTTCCAGAGTTACCCTGTGTTCCAATTGTATCAGATGTCCAAGGTCATATAGTTCTTAGTTGGTAGAAACTTTACGTGGTATTCCACATACAGGGACACCGTAACGACAAACACACCAGTCACTGAAATGGACACAATAGACCTAAGTGCTGACCGAGTTACAGGTCAGATAAGGTAAGGGAGGGGAGTCCGTTGGCAACTTCCTGCCCGCAGCTCCAACAAAGATTCAGAAAAATGACCTCAGGCAGCAAACTGGAACACACGGTAAGTTCAGTAATGAGCATATTGTTGATGCTACATTTGAAGCACAAATGTCCCGTTTGTGCTTCAAAAGTGATTGTGCGTCAACAGAGTGAGTGTGTGTGTGTGTGTGTGCATAAGCTGTGAGCTGCTTAAAGCTCCAGAGTCTCTGATCTGCTGTGGTATGCGCAGAATGTGACATTCTGGCCTGACCAGAAATTTAAAAAGTCTTTGCTGTAATATACCTGCATTTGATACGTTTCAGGGAATAAATCCATGTCAACGTGCCGACAAAGGACCGAAGTGTTTTAGTTTAGTCGTGTGTGTGTGTGTGTCATATAATGCTCGTTTTCTCTCTGTGTGCCAATTCCAGTTGGAACGACCTCATCATCGGGGCGCCGTTTTACTTTGACCGTATGAAGGACGAGGGAGGGGCTGTGTACATCTACATGAACGAGAACGGATCGTTCCAGAAAACAGCCACCACCGTCTTGAGGGGTCCGGGGTCCTCTGCGTTCGGCTTTGCAGTGGCTGCCATCGGTGACGTCAACCAAGATGGATTCCAAGGTAACCTGCATCATTTGTTTCACAAAATAAGAAAAGGATCTCGCAGAAGGAGAACTAACTGACCCACTCCGAAGGTCAACCACCTGTCTGTGTTTTGGATTTGTTGTTGCTAAGTAATTTCACAAGAGGTTGGAGGTTGTCAGGTGTTGTGCTGCCACCTAGCGGTCAAACACTTTCATGCCACAGACTTCATCTCAGCAGCTCTCCTTCACTTCCTGCTGTGATGTTTCATGTCTCTACCTTTCACACCGGCAGATTTTGCAGTGGGAGCTCCGTTCCACGACACAGGAAAGGTCTACATATGGATGGGGAGTAAGAAGGGGATCTCAGAGGAACCTAGCCAGGTAGCCTGCAGGGATTGGCCGCTCACACCGACTCCAGCTCCACTCTCCGCGCTCATCTCTTTTGTCTCGTTGTCGCCCTCCACAGGTGATCGAAGGTAAATCCGTGGACAGTGGAGGGTTCAAAACATTCGGCTACTCCATCAGTGGAGGGATGGACATGGATGACAACAGCTACCCTGACATTTTAGTTGGTTCCCTTGACGACCGCATCGCCCTGCTCAGGTGGAAAAAAATGATGCATGCGGGGGGTTTTTTTAACCTTGAAAAACAAGTACAAATGTGTCAGCAATGTTTAGGTAGGACAGAATTATTCCTCTCCTGCCTACCAGTCATGAACATTGATTCATTTATGGAAATAAAATCCACTTTTGCACAAACTTTTGAATCGGAGGTAATAAAGGAGGACTTACAATTCAAGCGTAACTACAATTTGATTGTTTTTTTTCCCCCGTTGATGACAGGTCTCGGCCTGTCATCCACCTAACAAAGGACTTTGCTGTGGAGCCAAAGATCGTGGACCCGAGTCAGTGCACAGGAAACACCCCCTGGTGAGAGTTCTCCTCCGACTGACACCAGCTCATTCAGTCTGAAAACTGAGTTCACTTTGTTTGTCCTCCACAGCATCACTGCAACACTGTGTATGTCCTTCACTCTGAGCAACGGAAACAAGAACTTCAAGAAAAACATCAGTGAGCCGTCCTCCTTTTTCTCCAGAGTCCATCCAGACAAACTATGTCGTTCATTCACAGACGGTGAAGGTTACAATCGATCTGAAACTCTCTGTAACGTGTGTGTGTGTCTCCATAGCCGTCAAGTACACCGTGGAGGCCGACATTGAGAGAAGAAGAAGCCCTCGTGTCCGTTTCCAGACCAACAATGATGACACGTACACGGGCCTCCTGACTCTGCCGTCCACCAAGTCCAAGTGTCAAGTTCTGAACCTGATTGTCATTGTGAGAAATTCACCATCATTTTTCTGTGGACATGCAAATGTTTGGTGATTTGCTGACTGGTAACATTGTTTAGAAGCGCATGGCTGCGTGAATATTGATAGAGACATATCGGTGAGTTTACAGGGGCTGGTGAGGGACAAACTAGAGCCGGTGGTCTTCTCTCTCAACATGTCCCTCCACGAGCAAAAACCCAAATCAAGACGCTCCCTTCAGAACCTGGACTCCTTCCCCATTCTCAGCCAGGAGCAGAAACTCACCCAAAGAACTGAGGTACAGACTCCTCAATCTGCAGTTAGCGTCCATGTTTGTTTTTACATACACAAGTTTCTAATCATGTGCTTCCTTTACTTAAGATTAACTTCCAAAAAGAATGCGGTTCTGACAACAAATGTACCAGTAACCTGCAGCTGACCGCACAGTTTACTGACAATAAGGAAAAGCCGTACCCCAGGTGAAACTCATCGATGATTGCTAGCCTGTGAAGTAGCATTAACAGCTTTAATGAATAAATTCCTTGTCTCAGATACAAATTAATACTAATGACTGATTCATCTGCCATAAATTACAAATTAAAAGTTAATACATGTATTTTGTGTGCCCAGGCAGGGGAGATTCCAGGTACTTCAGTTCAACAGCAATCTGAGAATAATCCGTCTGATGGTAGAGGTGACCAACTTTCCTTCGAGGGGGAAGCTGGCCGAGGACGCCCATCAGGCTGTGCTTAATGTCAGCATCCCTGATGCACTGAAATACTCTGGTGTCAGGTCGACGGTACGTGCACACATTCTCATTTAGATTCCTGATTCCACCTAACTGTATTGTATATAGTACTGCCAATTTTATTTTATTTTATTTTATTTTATTTTATTTTATTTTATTTTATTTTATTTTATTTTATTTATAATTTATTTTATTTTATTTTTATACAGTATTTTACAGGGAGTTTTTTTTTTTTTAATTCTTTTACTATTCTTATTTTATGTTCAGTTTTTGGCACACATACTTGCTACATACCGCTGCTGTGGATACTGTATGAGTAATGAGTGTGAGTAATATGCTGGACTGTGTGTACAGGACCACGATGTGGAATGCATGTACGATGACACTGTCATTTGTGAACTGGGGAATCCACTTAAAGGCAACGAAAAGGTAAGTTGTTGCCAACCATTCCTAAAAAAAAAAAAATCCTCTTGCTGAGTGTCTGACCCTGTGTCTTGACCTGCTGTGTCCATCAGGTGTCACTCACCCTGAAGTTTGAGACGTCAGGAATCGATCTATACACATACGAGATAGAGTCGCAGCTGCTTCTGTCCACGTATGTGTTTCTCTGTGTGAAACATTTCTCTGCAGCACACAATTAGATAGATGCTCATTCAGTTTCAGTACTCACACATTTTGAGATTATGATAATGATGTTACATCAGCGAAAGTAAGTGTAATAAATCTAAAGATAATTAGCATCTGAAGTTTGAAGTATGAAGTATTTGCAGTGATTACAGACATAAAAGGAGCAAGGGGCAATATATACAAGAGAATATGCAACAGAAGGAACTAAAGTATACTTTCAGTATGGTAGCTATTGAAATGTGTGGTTTGATGATACTATTACACACATGTGTAATAATTACATAGTAATTAAATTCAATCAGTATTTAAACAGGACTGTAATTTAAGTATATAAGTTTACCCTCAATTTTCCTGCATAAATCCAGAAAAGTTGTTGAGTAGTTTATAACATACAAAAAGGAAAAAAGAGGTGTTGAAATAAAATGAATACGATTTCTGTTTTCATATGACTTTGCCCCTCCAGAGTCAATAGACACTCACCGCATTTACCCAGCGAACAAATAAAAACAACGTCATACAAAGATCGTTTGAATTTCCAAACTTCTCTTCCTGTTCTTGTCCAGACTCAGTGAGCAGAGCGACCTGACACCGGTGACCGTCGGCCTGCTGATCGAGAACACCATCCTTCCTTCTTTCTCCATGTGAGCAACTTTACTTTACGTCCAGCGCTGGGGGCTGAGTCATGGTGGCCACTCAGACCTTTGCTCATTGCGTCTTACTCTCACTCTGTCCAGAGCCAACCCCATTGTGCAGACTAAATTTGGCGGGACGGTGATGGGCGAGTCGGCCATGGTCAACACCAGTGACGTGGGCAGTCTGGTGGAGTTCACCTTCGACGTGAGTCACCTCCAACACTCATCTCACCTGACTGTGAAGCCCGTTTTTGAACATCATCACTAAAAGGCTACAGGTCAGATAGTTGTTGGTGGATGGTGTGGGATGTTCCACTCCCTTTCTTTTTCAATCCCAGGTGAACATGAGGGGTCAGCCCCTGGGGGACATGGGAACCCTGGCTGTGGAGTTTGAGTGGCCCTTTGAGGTCGCGAACGGGAAGTGGCTGCTGTATCTGACAAAGATCGTGGTCGTGGGAAACTCAGAGACTGAATGCAAACCCCCCGGAGACGTCGTCAACCTTCTTAACCTGACTGTAAGTGCCTCAGTCCCCTCCTGACGATGTCACAGCATCCAGATGTCTGCTCCAGAAAGCCGGTTTAGTCTCCTCTCCTTTCTGCTTTCCTTTCTCCCACCGTTCTCCCAGTTGTCAGACAGCGGCTCCAAACGCGCCAAACGGCAGATCAGGGTGGACGACCATGACGACACCACGCAGCCTCATATTATTGAGCCGCAGGCAAAGATTACGCTGCTCACACCACAGAAACAAACCTACTTGTTGGTAAGAATCAGATTCAGATTCTGCAATGTAGCTGGTGCAAACATCAGGAATACATAACTATTTATTATACGTTCACAGAGTAGGGTTGAAAAATGGAAAACCTTTAATGGGAATTAAGGGGAATTTGTGTGAATTAACAGGAATTTATGGGAATAAATGGGAATGAACCTGTAATTTACAAACTGAAAATCTGCCCTGAACAAGTATGTTAAATATGGATGTTAAAAGTATATTTTAGTTGTCACGTGTACAGTGATGCTTCTGTCCGTTTGTGTGTTGAAGGAATGCTCCAAGGGGACGGCGCGATGTGTGACTTTCACCTGTCCACTGCTGAACATGACGGACTCTGCCAAGATTTACGTCCGGTCCCGTCTGTGGAACAGCACAATGCTCGAGGTCTCAAACACACACTCACACACACACATTCTCTTTATTGATTGAAGCATGGTAAAGACCAAGGTACCATTGGTTATTGTCATAGATCATTTGTAAAGTAAATAAATGATTGTAACTGTGCCCTTAGTTTCCTCACCGTTAGTGCTAGTAACTGATCACTAGAATTCACAAATTTGGCTGCCGTGTCGTTTGTAACTAGACACACAATCTAAAACCAAAGCTGACCTCAGGGCTGATCATCGAGCCAGAGGGAAGCAGGTATTAGGTTTTATTTAAGCAGCCCCCTGCTGGTCATTGCAGATCATGACAGTTTCAGGCCTTTCACTTCTGCACACCCACTTATTTCACACAGCTGATGGCTCTGAGGTTGGTGTGATGGAAATTTGTAACTTCTAATAATGTATTTGATGTATCTGTGCTCGTGTAGGACTATGCCCACTCCCTATGGGTGACGGTCAAAGGTCAAGCCACGCTCAAACTCATCACAGAAAAGCCAACCATCAAGATGGACAGTCAGACCACCATGGTAAAGATGCGACTTCGGTGACAGGAATACTGAGGATGATGAGGGTTAACAGGACGGTGTGCTCTGTGCTGTAGTTTACCGTGGATGTGGTACCGGTGGTTGCCGTGGAGCCCATCCAGGAGCTCCCACTGTGGATAATCATCTCAGCAGCTGTAGCAGGAATCCTTCTGCTGGGAATCATCATCCTTATACTTTGGAAGGTGAGAATACTGATGACTCCTTCACACGATGCATGTTTTCTCTCCACTCTGAAGATCTGGAGTCATGAGAACATCTAATTGAGCTCTGCTCCTTTGACTCCATGTTAAGTCTAACCTTTGACCCCCTGCTCCCTCATGAACCCTCCTCCTCCACCCCCCAGTGTGGCTTCTTCCAGAGAGCGAGCAGGAGGGAGATGTATGAGGCCAAGGCCCAGAAAGCTGAGATGAAGATCCAGCCCTCTGAGACACAGGGGCTGACTGAGGACTACTGAGAACCTCGTGGGTCCCCCTTTGCTGCGGGGACCCAACAGCACCCACCAGTGGGGCTTCTGGGTAACAACACCCATTTAAAAAGATCTCTGTGACTAACCAGCGCGTTGGGTGTACTTCAGCCTTTTCCCTTACATCTCTTATATCGTTTCTGTGTTTAACTCTTCTAATACTTTCCTTTCAGGTTGCTGCTGTTCACTTTATATTCATATATTTCATGTCTGATAATTCTTTCTTTGGCTGTAGGACACACTGGGCTTCTCTTTTACCTATTGGGATTTTCCTCCTTCCGTCTCTATCCATCATTAATCCCAGCATCCCTGTTAATGACGTGTGCCCTCTTTAACACCGCCTCTTCCCATCTCTCACCAGCTTGGATTCTTCAGGCGAGCCGTCTACTACCGGATAATGCCAAAGCACCAGGCGGTGAAGATTCGCAAGGCTGAGCGCTATCAGCACAATCTTGGGTTTCAGCCTGAGGAACCACAGAGAAAGTATTGGATCACCAGCTGGACAGAGATGCAGCACAATAACTACTGAGGCCTTTTGACCGAGAATGCTCAACCTCTTACTGTCACACTGTTTTGACTGCTCGTGTCAAACAAAGAACATCAGGGTTGGTCGAGGACGTCTGGACTCCACAGTGCCTGGATAGTTTGTGAACTAAAAAAACAAACAAACAAAAAAACAAAAACATGAATTTCTTCAGTGCAATATACTGAACATTTTGCGTCAGAGATTGTAATTGTTTTATACTGTATTGAATGCAGTGTTGTAAATTGAATACGAGTTTCATTCAATTGTTCGAATATGTTTTAATGTTTTTGAATTCTTTCTCATTCTTTTTGTATCACCGAATGTTTGTGTTCTACCATGTCTCTCGAATCAGAGGAGTTTCTCTCCTCTCCTCCTCAACATCCAAAGATCATTTCACATTGCACTTACGATACGGTGTGAATATCCATGTTTGACAATGGTTGTGGTACTGACGCCATGCAGAGCGTGATATGCTACTGTGCATGGGAACACTGGACTCAGAGGGTACTAAAGACAGGCCATAACATGTGTTCCATCAAACATGTTTATACTGAGATGACACTTGATCATTATTTATATGCTGTATTTTTTACAACATCTCTGTCTGGAATTGATCATTTACAGAAAGTCACAACACTGGATTCACAACACACTTCATACTGTGTCCTACTCATGAGCACCGGTAAACTTAGTTATGATATGAATTGTACATAGCTGTGTTGAATTGACCTATTTGATGAAAGCATATGTCATTGGCTGTTTTTTTGTTTCAGCATTCCCAAGCTTTTTATTTTTGTATGAGACAGTGAGCAGACACGTTGGATTGTGTCCGAGCCTTAATGGAGGTCGACCCACAGCACTGAAAATAGACGGGACAAGAGAAGACCATTATTTAATCGCCTCTGATCTCTGATGAGGCTGAGTGTCACCTTACTAGCTCTGGTCCATGTCACCTGAGAGCCTGCAGGTATTCTGCTGTGAGACTGAGATCTACAGACATTACAGAAGCTCCATTCTCCATTCTCCATTGACTCTCTGAGGAGAAAGGGACCCGCGGAAACTGATGCAC
>CAAKHB010002133.1:24384-69272 GCA_901007665.1 Aeoliscus strigatus | reverse complement strand
GAAAGGTCAAGAATCAAACCTTGTTATGAGGCGACAGTGCTAACCACTACCCCACCGTGTCGCCCACTGACTATTATTGTTGACGGAAGAATTTGTTTATCTATAAAATGTTGAGTGCATTGCAAAGATCAATCACATTATTCAGAGTCCACAAACTGTATAACATGTTTCACTAAGTGATGTGCAAATACACATAGTTCCTTCGAAAGCTTCCCTACAGTGCTTTTAGATAGATACTTCAAGTCGAGTTGAGTAAGTTGGACAATCTTAAAGACAGGTTCAATTAAAAGACTTAAGATATTGTATGTGTTGAGGGGGCACTAAACCCACTCCAACTCTAAGTAGCTGTAACACCGCTGGTTGACTCGCGCCATCATCAAGCAAGAAGCGTATTTTTGTGATGCAACATTTTGGACACGGGAGGGCGCTGTGCAAAAAAAGCTGCCACCGTTTCAGCTGCAGAAGAAGAAGAAAAGCGAGCAGAAGAAGAAGACCGCGCTGAACTTTAAATCGTTGTTTCTACCTCAGCGGAATAAGTGATTTCTTGAAGTTTAACGGAACTGTTTCCATTGGGTTTGTGTTATAAACTGCTCAATGGTTATCAGATGTTGCGTGCATAACTGTCGGACCTACAAACGTCCGAACCTGGTCTTCCACCGGTTCCCTCTCGGGGACCCGAACCGACTGAGACAATGGCTGTTCCGACTGAACATGGATGGAAACACTCCGCTGCACGTCCTCACCAACCTGTTCGTCTGCCAGAAGCACTTTCAACCCGACGACTATCACGCTGGTTCGGACCCTTCTCGACCGTCTCGGTTGCTGAAGAGCACCGCGGTGCCGAATCAGTCGGAGCCCCCGATGAGCACCACGGCCGGGGAGCCCGACTCCATGACCTACCTGGACCAGCTGGTGGGTGTGATGAGATCAGAGTTCTCATTCGACTTTCTGTGAAATCTGTTTGAAACAGTTAAGATGGTGGTTCAGCTATCTACGAATCGTGGATCTAATTGTTTGTTCATTCATTTCTCTATTTACAATTTTACAGCTGAATCTTTGGAATCACTGTCATTGTAAAAATAGACATTATAAATTATACTAATACCATATTTTAAGCTGTGAATACAAACTTTTATTTACTTACTTTTATTGTATTGATTCCCAACTGGATTATTTGATTCCTCAAAACACCTTAACATGTTAATGTCCAATAAATGATCATTTAAAAATAAACAGTTTTGTCTCATTTTGTTAACATAATATAATCATGATATGTATTCGTGTGTGTGTGTGTTGATATGACACTGTTTTGGCATTTTAATCAGCTCCGACCTTATTGATGACATCCACAGTAAAAAGTTACGTAAAGTTTTTCCTTTTGACACAGAGATTTTATAAATCTAACATTGTTGGATGTCTATTGCAACTGAATGAATAAAAAATATTCTACCGTGCTGTTGTTGATGAACACAAACTCAGAGAAGAAGAGAACTGCTCAGTATCTTTGTGCTTCTTCTTCAGGGGAAACCTCCAAGAAGGAGGTTTGTGCTGAACAAAGTGAACAAAGCCCAGTCGGGACTGGATGGTGAGCCCACTCACTCCAAATAATGTTTTTCTCAGAAGCATTTAGAATATACACTATTGTTTATTCACAATGTCCAAGATAGGAATGAGCATATTGAGACAAAACCAAGGATGTGTTTTTAATGACCTGACTGCTGTTCGGTCCCTCGTCTGTCTGTTGTGTAGCTAAAGAGTTTGACTGGGGCGCCTACTTAGAAAAGGAAACCTCACTGGCGGTTCCCGTCTGCTGCTTCAGACACGTGAGTTCCGTTTTTTGCACCACCGGACAGTCGACGATCGGGTTTGGGTTTGGAGCACAAACTGTGACAAAACATCTGACCACCTACGATAAGAACAGTTTAAATAGCTCGACACAACTACTATTACTTGGAAGCTGGTGTCTGGCTATGCAGTAAGTTTGCAGTAAAAGATGTTCTACGAAGGACTAGATGCTTGTCATGAAGGCGGTGAATCATCTTGATTGAGCAGTTCTCATTAAAAGTGGCATATTGTGTTGAAAGTTGGAGAAAAACACTTGTAATAGTTGTGTTGAGCTATTTAAACTGCTCTTGTGTCATTTGTTTATTGCAAACACCTGAACAAAATAAAAATGTTGCCAATTTACCTCAGAAAACATCTGACCTGACGTTATCCAGGCTCCCCTGTGTGACCAGTGGGATGACATCGAGGTGGGGATGAAGGTGGAGGTACTAAACACCAACGCCGTCCTGCCCAGTAAAGTTTACTGGATCGCTAGTGTCGTACAGATCGCAGGTGACGATTGACCACTTGTCTGGTTTGTCATAATTGTTTTAAGCTGATTCAAATATGAAAAGGACCTGCATCTTTGTCTCTGTGCGGCTCGTTTTCAGGATATAAAGTCCTGCTGAGGTACGAAGGCTTCGAGCACGACAGCAGCCACGATTTCTGGTGCAGCCTCTTTTCAGGGGAGCTGAACCCGATCGGGTGGTGCGCCATGACGAGCAAACTGCTGGTACCTCCACAAGGTGACAACTACAACTACACCGTCATAACATTCCCATTCCCAGTTTATACTGACAGGTCATGCTGCGTGCCGCCATATTGGCTCATAGGTTGATCCAATATGGCGTCTGACCCCCAAAGTAAAGGGGTAGTTCAGTCCAAGTTGATGCACATTCCTATGAGCGAGTGATGGCATTTGGATTAATTTGGTCGTGTGTGGTAGATGTGAAACAGAATATCTCAGACTGGAAAGAATATCTGATGAAGAAGCTGGTGGGGGCCAACACTCTACCTGTGGAATTCTACCTGAAGGTAAAACTTTTCTCAAACACAATAACAGACGCGTAGTCAAGATGAAGAAAATAAGAATACAACAGAGATAATAGACAGTTAATATTTGCTTGTTTGTTTTGTTTTATGCTCACATGCTGTTGAATGAGTGACTCAGCTCGTACATGTGCAGCACACATGACGTGTGGCCGATGAACACTGACAGTCATCTCCTCCTGTCACCCCACCACACCCCCACCCCCAGCTGGCCGAGAGCCTCAAGTTCCCTTTCAGAGTGGGCATGCGTGTGGAGGTGGTCGACCCCAAACATGTGAGCCGCACCCGCATGGCCGTTATCAGCTCCATTGTCGGCGGGCGCCTGCTGTTGGTGCATAACGACAAAACAGACGAGAACGTCGCTTCTGATTTCTGGTGCCACATGAGCAGCCCCCTCCTGCACCCGGTAGGCTGGTCCAGCAGAGTGGGACATGACATGAAAACGGGTACGTTTCTGCTTTGTAAATGACCCAACTCATCTGTACATGGGTGATAGTTCCCTCAAATTGCACTAAAATTGCAACCGAGGGAGTTTATTTTGAAATTGCAGTTGTTGTTTCTCTAACAAAAAGATGAATTTAAAAAAAGAACTATTGACATGATACGTCGTAGTGACTGACTGCTGTTGGAAAGAAGCTTCTGTGTCGGTGTGGATGAAGAGATTGTCCCTGTAAACAGGAATCTCACCACCACGTTATTCTTGGGCAAATATTGGCTGCTCGTGCTGTGGTGCTGGACAGTAGTGGACGGTAGAGCACGTTTCAATAAAAAAGTCAGTCACTCCTTCCTGTGACCTGAAGGGGTCACAGGTCAGATGTTCTATGAATCACAAGCAGATTGTCACTCATCTTTGCTGGAAAACATGAATCTTCTTTCATTGTTTCAACCTGCCGTCCTGAGGGTGTTTGCTTCTTTTTTGTAGAAACCCACGGGGGAACACTTTCCACCGGTGTGAAGAACATCTGTGACAGCACGTTCCAGCTCTTCAAGAAGGTACGAGATGTGCTTCAGAAACATACAGGTTTTCCTTGATATGATATGATATGATTTTATATGAGCATCAACTCTGAGTCCTTCACGTGGGGAAAAATAACATCCCTTTCCTCACACCGCAGCCGAGGTTTGTCTACATGGAGGGAGGATTCTTTGAGGAAGGGATGAAGCTGGAGGCCATCGACCCGCTCAACCTGGGAAACATCTGTGTCGCCACCGTCCACAAGGTAGAATTCTGTTCAGTCCAACAGTTTAATGATGACGTCGTGGGTCATCATCTCTTGTGTCTGCCTCCTCCGCCCCTCACAGGTGCTTCTGGACGGCTACCTGATGGTCGGTATTGACGGCACACTGTCCAACACCGGCTCTGACTGGTTTTGTTACCACGCCTCCTCTCACGCCATCCTCCCTGTCGACTTCTGTAAAAAGAATAACGTCCCTCTGACGGTGCCACTCGGTAAACGTGCTCTGTGTTCTCGCACTCGTCGTTTCAGGTCACGTTGTCCTCAGCAGAGACGCCACTGACACTATTCCCTGGTGTTTCCCTGACAGGTTATGACCCCCGGACCTTCACCTGGGAAAACTACCTGAAGGAGACGAAAGCCACAGCAGCACCAACGCGACTCTTCAACACTGTAAGACAAACGCAGAACGTCAGTTGGAGTTCACTCACGAGTGCGATGACCCATCACGCATCACCTCCTCTTCAGGACTACCCAGGTCACGGCTTCTCCACCAACATGAAGCTGGAAGCAGTGGACCTGATGGAGCCCCGTCTGGTGTGCGTGGCCACCGTGAGGCGCTGCGTCGGCCGCCTGCTGCTGATCCACTTCGACGGCTGGGACGATGAGTACGACCAGTGGGTCGACCACGAGTCCCCGGACATCTACCCCGTTGGGTGGTGCGAGCTCACAGGCTACCAGCTGCAGCCGCCGCCCGGACTCGGTAAACGTCTGATTTTGTGCCAGTTGTGCCGTGTGTTTAGTTTTCCCCAAACCTGAACAGAGAAGACAGCTCACGAGAGGTGCTGTTATGTTCAATTCTGCTTGGCTGTGCTCAGAGTGATCGTCTGAAATCTCCAGATCAGTTTATTGATTAAAATGACATAAAACGTTATGAGGCAGAATTCTGCCTCTGTAATAACTCTATTCAATATTTTATTAAAAAACAAATGTATACATGAGATTCATGACATAAATGTATGCAAATCTGTTGCAACAACAAAAACTAGATGACAAAAATTAGTATAACATTTCTAAATGTGCTGATATAATGGTTACTTCCATATACATACAGACATATACTTATGTTGTTGTCAAACACTGGTAGTAATTTCCACATTCTGCCTTTGCTGTCCCTATTTGACAGAAATACTTGTAAATACATGTAGATTGTGGTGACCTTGTGACCTTGTATGAAACTGATCTTTGGTTTGTTCCAGTTGATGAAACTGAAAACCAAACTGCACAGATCAAGAAATTCAAGTTGCCCATTATTGGGAAAAAGAGTAAGTTCCCACTCAGTCGATCACAGAGCGACACACCCTGACTTGAGCGTTTTCTTACATCTGCTGGTGTTATTGTTTTGTTGTTGTTTGTTTTAGAGAGGCGATATACAAGGAGGAGACGCCTGCTAGACAAAACCAGAGGAGATGGCCATGATCATGATGCAGAGGATGTTGATGAAGATGGAGGTGGTCAGCATCCTGCAGCCACTGACGCCGGCAGTCCTCCACAGCTGGAAGACGACCATCTGAACGAAGAGGCGCCGCTTCTTCGACCCAAAGTGGAACCAGAGGAGCAGCAGAGTAAGCAAAAGAATGTGAAACAAGCTGCTGGTGGACACTGCAGGTTTGTCTCCTGCTGACCTCTTTCTGTTTGTCAGTCTCTGCGGTGCAGGTCAAAGTGGAGGAGATGGAGATGGAGACGCCCATTGCTCCTCCAGGTGATTCAGGTGTTATCAAACAAGAAGAGGGAGGAAAGCAAGGTGAGAGTGGACTTTGAAGCACCAGACTGGAGCAGAGAGACAACGTCAAGAAGAAGAGGAGGAAGAGGGACCACGTTGCTTTAATTGGTGAAAGAAACTATGATGGGACAGACCCTGGAAAAGGGAGGAAACGTTTGAGAGCCTCCTTGTGCTGGTCACATGTCTGCTGAAAGAGGGAGGAGATCTGTGAAGGTGTTTAATGAAAATTCAGTGAATAGATCGTGTGTGACAGATCAAAGTAGAAAGACACTAAACTACCACTGAGACCTGTGCTGTGAGACAAATCAGCTGGAGAGAAGACGGACTCAGTTTTATTTCCCCCTCTGTTGAATCTAGTCGTGGTTGTTAAAAATGTTTCTTGATAAAAACACTGACTGATCTCTGACTCGCTCACACAAGAACGACAGAACCAACGATAGAATCCGACTGAACAGCAGCATTTAGTGGGAGTGTGCATGAATGTGAATGAATGTGAATTAGTGCAGATAAGAGAGAACATGAATGTTTAAAATGATTTTTGAAGCTTCCAAAATCCATGAATGAGCAGGAGCAGGAGCTACATTCATAACTGGGTAGAATTCCTGATATGTTTTAAAACAGGAAGTTGTATGTCACCAGTCATGGACCTGCAGAGTTACGCCATGCTGCGTTTCTTTGTGGTTTTCATGGCTGCTGCTGGTTTCGTGCTCTGAGTCTTGCGGGCTTTTGGTTTGGCTTTGCTCGTTTTGACCTGCCGAACAGTGTGGAGGTGCGTCGGTTTGGGCTTGTTGGTCTTGGGTGTCTTTGCGGGCTTTGGGGTGACGGTAGGGGTGGAGGGGAGACTCTCCCCTCCTGGACAGGCCTTGAAAACGTGGACGTCTTTGACCCTGCGACCCTTCAGCTCAGGGGGGTTGGCACAGGTGGCTCGTACCTTCAGGTTGACCTTCTCAATCCAGCTAGACGAAGAAGGAAAACGTGTCACCATTAGTCCACAAGTATAACGAGTAATTACAGTCTAAGACGAGGAACTGCGACGCACAGGCGAAGTGGCAGCAGAGGACAGTCACACATCAGAGGGTTGTCGGCCAGGTTGATGACCTCCAGAGAGGTGAGCGGGTGGAGGTCGGGCACCTCCTCCAGCTGGTTGCCCTCCAGGAAGAGACTCCGTAAGCCAGCACCCAGACCTGCCAGAGAGTTCTGCGACATCTGTGGTTTGAGAGACAAGGAGATTAGTGTTGCTCCTGCAGGTGGCGCTCCAACTAGCGTTAGAGAGTCTTCTCACCTTCTCCAGTCCCATGTTATCCAGATACAGCTCCCTCAGTGACGCCCCCACAGGCATGAAAGCATTCGGCCCCACCCAGCGAACTGAGTTCCCTGACAGCCTCAGGTCCCTGAGGTTCACCAGCTTGCTCAGCGCCTCAGTGGGGACCTCCTTCAGCTTGTTTCCTACCAGATGGAGCGTATCCAGGTCGCCGGCCTGGTCCAGAGCCTTGGACGACACATGGTCGATGATGTTCCCGCTGAGGTAGAGAGCTCTGAGCCCCTCGGCTCCTCTCAAGGCGTCAGCCTCCAGTTTGGTGATGGAGTTGTTTTCCAGATGGAGGGCGAGCAGGCCTGGGAGCAGTTTGAAGGCTCCTTTGGGGAAGATGGTGAAGCGGTTCTTCTCCAGGTGTAGGTAAGTCAGCTGAGGGAGGCCTGTGGATCAGAGGGTGTTAAAACCAGTCAGTGGAGAAGCAAAGACCCTAAACCATGTCTTATCTTATTTGAAACACCTTTAAAGGCTTCAGGGCTGAGAGAGGTCAGGTCGTTCTCAGAGAGGTACAGGTAGATGAGTCCCTTCATCCCGCTGAAGGCTCCGTCCTCGACCTCCACGATGTTGCAGCGCTGCAGGTGCAGGGACACGACCTGGGCGACCCCGGGGAAGCTATTGGCTGGGATGTAGTGGAAGTTGTTGCCACGGAGGTCAAGGAGGCGCGTGGTGGGGGAGAAACCTCGAGGTACTTTGGTGTGACCCCGGTTCTCACAGGTGGAATGGTGAGTCACAGCCTGAGAACGGGGAGGGAACAGGGATGGAGACAACAGACACACGTCCGTCTGAAGTGAAATACGTTGGTCCTCATCATGTCCTGTCATACGTCCTCCACCTGTCTGAGCAGGTGTGACACTGATGTGACCGCAGGGTTGGACAAGACCTTGTGGTTCGCTGTGCATGTGTAGAAATACTAGAAATAATGGTTTTGTGCATAGTGGTCCCTTCAGTGGACAGACATTCAGAACCAACACTCCTCTAATGTCTTTAGAAGTTGTGGAAAATGATGTGTGTGAGGAAAAATTGAATTGAATGTAAAGTTTAAGGGGAAATCTTTGCTGTGTTGCCCTCTGTTGGTGTCTATTGGTAATTTTTTTTTGGTTGTTTTACTCCTGTTGACTACAAACATGAATTGAGACATTGCGATGACTCCGAAGAAATTCCTTCTTCTTCTGGAAGATGTCACCAAGTGTTGCTCGTCGCTTCCTCAGACTGGAGCTGAACAGCTGCCTGATATTTAAGTTGAAGTAGTTCCTGATATTCTGCACTTACCTCACAGACACAGTTTGCAGGACACTTGACCTTGTTCTCCGGCTCCTCAGTGGGCGGCAGAGAGATCCTGGTCGCCTCCTCGTACTCTGCCTTCAGCATGGCCTCCTGGCTCTGACAGCGCAGCTCTGGAGGGTAGACGGCCTCCAGACTCTCCCCCGAGAGGTGAGCCGGTCCTCCACATGTTCCTATTAGCTTCACCTTCCTGCGGATCGCCCACTCCCTGTACTCACATGGACACACATGTCAAGGTTTGACTGGCTGCTAGAATCTGCTAACAGCTGGAGGTGTGCTTCACCTGAGCGGGCGCATGTAGCAGTTGCAGTAGATGGGGTTCCCGGTCAGGTGTAGCCGTGCCAGCTTAGGGGAGCCTTCAGAGAAAGGCTGGATGACTCGCAGCTGGTTGTGGCTGAGATCCAGGTGGACGAGGTTGGGGGACTTTGACAGAGCTATGTTGGACAGGTCCTGCAGGGACATGTGGTCCAGGAAGAGGTGGGTGAGCTTGGCCATGGACACCGTCTCCTCTCCGAGGTAAGTCATGGGATTGTAGCTCAAGTCCAGACGGGAGACTTCAGGCAGTCTGGAGGCAGTGTGTGGAGAGAGAAATGTGGCACATTTGAATGGAGATATCAGGTTTTCCTCACCTAAAACCAGTCCTGAGTCTATTAAAACCATTTTCAAGACCCTTACAACAATTACGATAACTGTGTGGCTCAAAATGTATGATTCCAATCCTTTCTCCTTCGACCTTTTTCCATGGCACGTAGGGGGCACACCCACAAAAAATGCTTTGTACCCGTGGTCTTCAGGAAAAAAAATCCTCTGTCAAGCTCGACCAAGGCTGAGTAAAACTTCAGTCGACTCCCATCACCTTGAAAATCTGTTCTTAAGACCAAGACGAGTACCAGCTCACAGTCTACCTACCTGGTCATGGTCTCAGTGGGGAAGAACTGCAGCTCGTTGTGGTCCAGACTCATACGGGTGAGGGTGAACAGACCAGCAAAGGCCTCGGTGTCCAGGTAGTTTAGGGAATTGTGGCTGAGACGAAGCCACTTGATGTTCTGCAAGCCCTGGAAGGAGAGCGGCGATGACGTCCATGTGATCAGGTACACAGTGTTAGAACGAGTTTGCAGGGATCTGTGGGCACCTGGAAGGCCATGTTGGGGATGTAGACCAGCTGGTTGTGTGTGAGGGAAAGGAGGTTGAGGAACCCGAGCTGAGAGAAAGCTCCAGGCTGAATCTCCTCCACGCGGTTGTTGTCGATCATCAGCTGCTTCAGTGAGGACAGACCGTCGAAGGACTCCTGGACTCACAGAGGACAACGCTGTTGACGGTGGTTGCTGGAATGAGGTGAACTCGGTAGACACACTGGTGGCGTCCTACGGGATAAGAATCCTGGGTACCTGGTAGAGGATTTCAATGTTGTTGTGAGCCAGGTTGAGGAAGACCAGACGCCCGAGGCCTCGGAAAGCGCCCTCCTTCACCCTGCGGATGTTACAGCGCTGCAGCGACAGGTGGGTCAGGTAGGGAGTGTGTTTGAAAGCCCCGGTGGGGAGCTCCTGGATGTCATTGCCTCGGAGGTCCAGTTTGACTGTGATCTGTGAAGGAGGACGAGGACATTAACGATTTCAAATTGTCATATAAAAGTTTTTAGGTTTGTCCCTGTGAATGTATGTGAAGAGGAAAAACCTCATCAACTGCGGGAGGAACGTGGGTCAGGTTCTTGTTGACGCAGGCCACAGTGAGCTGGATCTGGTCACACACACACTGCGGTGGACATTTGGCTGTGTGTGCTGCTGCGATGAAGAGGAGGAAGACCCAGAGGGCGCCAGGACAGAGCCAGGAGAACATCTGGCAGAAAGAGACGTGTTACTACACCAACGAGTGCGTGTCTGAGAGTCAACGATGAGTCAAGGAGCAGAGATATGAACAAAACAGTTGGTGTAGGGTCCTCCGGGTAATTGGAGAAGATAAATGTGAGCATGTGGAAAATGAATGAGCATCATTCTAGTTGTAGTTCAAACTGTCAGTGTCTCACATCAAATACTTCATTGGACGATGAGGCAGAGGCGCCTCCAGTTTTCGACATGCGGATGAATGTTAGTGAAATGTGCTCTCAGGCTCAGAAACAGAGGCTCCATTCTTCGAAGAACATCCAGGTCCAGCGACCTGAAGCTGAGGACATCTCACTCCTGTCCTACATTTTTATTGGTTGTCCTTGACGAGGCTTTGACTCATATCATCATCCACCGTTCTGCACCTCTGGGGGATTAGAGGCGTTTGGGTCAGATCGAGCTGGCTAGTCGTCACTGGAATGCCTTAAAACCACATTCCCATGTTGGATCAACTGACTTGATCCGCAGGAATGGACACGAAAAGCTTCACAGCACCACAGTCCAGGTTTTATTCCGTTATGTTGACACACGTACACACACAGCAGACTGTTATTTAAGGACATGAAGGTTTCCTCTAGGTCTTCTCTCCAACACCTCCTGTCCAAGGCAGACAGAGCCCTCTTTCTGTCTCTTCCTGCGATTTCTGCCTTTTTCCTTTGGCATTTTTTCTCACCCTGATTGAGTGTCTAAGGACAGAGGGTGTTGTAGTGTGCAGACTGTAAAGTCCATTGAGAGTATTGTCATCTGTCTAAATGGAGCTGGATAACTGTTGAGGGAAGTATCGAGCAGCATCAGCTCCATATTTTTGCAGCTATTTACAACTATTTTGCTCCAAAGATCCCGACAGAGGGGCAGAGAGGGACCAGGTAACCAGAGACGGAGGAATTTCCTCCGGCCGGACTGTTTGTCTGCCACAGTCCAGAGTGTACAAAGACGCTCAGTGTCTCCGGCTGCTGCTTCCTCTGCAGAGGGGAGCGCTCACAGACGCACCCTCCAGCCTGACAGTGTCTGGATGCCTCCACCACACTGGATCCTCACAAAGACGAAGGATGTCAATGTCTGTCGGTGCGTAAAGGTGCTTTAAAGGGGTTTGGGGATGATGCAAGCACACACACATTGTGGTAAGAATACAACATGTATATATATTGCTATTGCTACTTAACTTCATGATTTCCCTCCTGTATTCCTCTGACATTCAGGTGACATCCTGGATGTAAATATAAAAATCCGTATTCCCTCTCAGTGAAGATCAGACTCACCGTGGTTCCGTCCAGCTGCTGGTGGTTACTGGCTCCCGACTCACAGTCTGTGCACCCTCTGCTGCGCTTCCCCTGGCTGTCCCCCATCCAAAACAAACTCTTTTATCCCTCCATTCACTGACACACCCCCCAATACACACACACCCCACCTATTGCCCGCCAGCCTGTTAAAGGACCAGTTCAACCCAAAGCTGTTGTGCTTGTACCTTTAAAATGTTTGTTTGGCATATATTTTTATATGCCAAACCATACCATACCATATATAAACCATATATTTTTCTTTATTCGTTCTAATGTATCTTTTTAGGTTCCTTAGGTTCACTTTAACTTTTTTTTTCCTCCAGAAACTCAAGCACAAGAATTGCTGTGCCTTGGATGTTTGTTTGTGTAGATGTGGCAAAATCTACTGTGTAATAATCATCAATCAGGGAAGTTGGTGTGAAGTTGGTAACTGAAACACACACACACACACAGACTTTTTAGATTACTTCCATTTATGACATTTCAGTACAGATCAACTTTAAGACATCTTAAAAATATGAACGCAGTCTACACATAAGTGTTGTTCATAAGATGATCTAAATGCCATTAGGGATAAATCCTTTTCCTCGTCCCTCAGTTCATCACGCAGTGAAGGAGCAGGAACAGTGGTGGTACAAAAGATGTCACAGGGTAGAGAGGAGGAAAAGCAGCAGCTAGACCAGACAGACAGAGCTCAGCAGTGAGCTGTGTGTGTGTATCTCTTAGTGCCTCTGTCTGATGGATACAGTGCTCTACCTGAACAAAACTTTGCAAGTAGCCACATTCTGTCTGAGACCACAGACTGGTTCAGTGTTTATGCATTTATTTTTGATTTAATTTGCTGCTACACATCTGTGCCTCTTTGTATTGGCAAGTTGTGCAATGTCTGGACTCGCCAAGAGTTGGTTATAAACGTGATGGCGATGGACATTTAGGAAAGCTGCTTTGATTGTTGATGAGGTTACATGGTGCTGGTTTCCCGCAGTGGAAATCTGCTTTCTGTCTGTTAGCTTCAGTCTCCTTTCCTTTAGCCCCCAGACAATTTCTTTTTTTTTTAAATCATTATTTGTCGGTTTTATTCTATAAAAAATATATGTAAAAAAAATAAACCATGCCCTCATAAAAATAGAAATCAGAATTCAGTGGTTGTTTTTGTCCCTTGTCTGGAGGAAAAGCTTCTCTGTAAAAACATTTTGTGTGTGTGTGTGTGTGTTGCCAGTGGCTGATCGGTGCTAGTCGTGACATTTCTTCTCCAGAACAGAACTCAACGTCTCGGTGCTGCAGGACTTCAGAGCGTCTCCGTTCCTGCAGATCCACACAGAAACATCCAGTGTTCAAGCAGCGTACAGGAAGCTCCATTAGCGTTTAGCAATCAGCAGAGGTCACATCTGTCCTACCTGGACAGGACGGTGTGGAGCAGGGTGGCGTGGTGCTGGAGGAAGTATTCCTGCTGGACGGCGTGTTCCAAACACAAGAGCTGGCCAGGGACCAGGGACACCTTCTTCATCTTCCCCTCTCCCTACAGCACATAACAGCTTGTTACTGTGTGAAAGGAGCTCTGTATTGTTTCAGGGGGTTTTCTTGTGGGCGGGGCCTGTTGCTGCATAACTACCTTCAGGAGGCCCATCATGACCAACAGCGTGGAGAGGAAGCAGTAAGACCGGAGGGATGAACCCGACAGCAGCTTCTGCAACATGGCATCTGGAGAGCAGAGACATACAGGTCATGTAAATGCTTTAAGACGTTCCACATGTGAAAGAACAGCGAGGATATTTTATTCACCAATAGTCTCCAGCACAGCTGACTGGACCTCCGGCTCCTCGTCGTACAACGAGGCGACCTTCAGGAGGACGTCAGCGGCTCTGTGTGGCTCAGACACGTTCACCTGGACACAAAGAGGCGTCTCGGCTGTTGGATCATGTGACACCAAGCACAGGGACATTTGAATTTCACACTGATCTAAAATTCCCACCTGTTGCTGCAGATCTCCCCTCATCTCTCCCAGCTGAAGAAGCTTCTCAGCAGAGGGGCAGGTGAGGAAAGAGACAATTTCTGGCTGAGGAACCACACCAACAAGTTAGGGAGATGTTTGTTATAGTCTAATAACGACAGGATCAACCTATTGGCTATTGGACTTCAAGTATCTTGTCACCATGGTGAATCTGCGTTTACATTTTGCACAATATCAAAAGAGTGTGTCATCCTACCGGAGTCTCAGATTGGTCAGGAGCGGTTTCTTTTCTTGTCGTTACATTTTCATACGAGCAGTCAAAGTTGTCTTCGTTGCAGTCGTCACTCGCAGAATCCTCATCCTCATGTTCTTCCTCCTCCTCCTCCTCAGGTTCTTCCTCATCTTCCTCATCATCATCATCCTCATCCTCATCCTCTTCCTCCTCATCAGGTTCTCCCTCGTCGTCACTAAACCAGGAGGAACAAAATCGGACTGAGTTGGGTGACAAGAATACACACACACACACAAACATTTTTACCTGAGTGATGCCAGAATGTCTCCTCTGTCCATGTTGTCCATCACCTCCCTCAAAGCGTCACAGCCGTCCTCTCCCAGACAGTTACCTGTCTCACACACACGTGTCAGTCTAGAACTCTTCTTTGACACGTGGACCTCCAGTGAGATCTGCTCTGCGGTGTGTGTGTGTGTGCACGCGCGTACCGTTCAGATCCAGAGTCACCATGTGAGGTTTGTCCTTGACGGCCTGAGCCACCACGAGTGCTGCCGCCTCAGTGATCTCACCAAACGACAGATTCAGCTCCTGCCGACGAACCACACCACAGAGCGCTGTGATGAAATAAGGTGCAGTGACGGAGGCCTCAGGTGGAACGTACCTTCAGAATGGGCAGTCCCTCTCTCAGGACCCCAGCGAGGGCGATCGCTCCCTCACAACGCACCAGGCAGTCGCCAAAGTTGATCACTTGAACGTTCCTCAGGTGTCCCAAAGCCTGAAGACGTAGAAAAACTATTTTGACTTTTGCTGTTTTCACCTGATCTGCAGAGAAACACACAGGCCTCACCTGTGCCATGGCCAGCGTCCCTCTCCTGGTGAAGGTGTTATCATTCAAGTTGAGGACAGAGAGCTGTGGGTTGTGGCGCATGGCTGAAGCTAACGCCATCACACCCGTGTAGTTGATTCCATTCTGGGGCATGTGGAGTTCCTCCAAACTGCCCATTAACTAGCACGAGAACAAGAAATTCACTAAAAAGACATATGAACACCAAATGTGGAAAACCAAACTAAACAGCATCATCACATTTACAAGCTTTGATGTGATAACGGACATTTCATTCATGTCAAAATAACTTTACTGTCTAGTTCTGTGTCTCTTAGAACCCTCAGTCCCTTCAGGTAGGAGTGTGTTCTACCTGAAAGGCCTTGGCCAGGGCGCTGGCGCCTTCGTTTTCCAGGCGGTTCCTGCCTGCGACAAACACTCTGAGTTTAAGCGGCTCTCCGAGGGCTGATGATTCTCTGTGGCACTCGATCAGAGCTTCTGCCAGGATCTACACAAACCAGACTGCATCAGTATGTCTGAACTATGATACCAACATGAACCAAGAGCTCACCTGTGTGAAACATGACTGACTGCTAAGAAGTCTAATTAATACGTGTAACTGCGAGCTGACCTTTCCTCCTCCGATCCCCATTCCACAGTTGTTCAGCCTCAGCTCCCTCAGTGTGTGGCAGGAAGGACTCTTCAGCAGCTGCTCGATTCCCCTCACACCGTCAGGGCCAAAGGCGTTATCACTCAGGTCCAGCTCAGTCAGCCTGGCCCCCGCAGTCATCAATCCTCTGCCCAGGGAGCGCTGATGATGGCACAAAGTGAAAATATGAGGACTGGACAACCACTGAAATACAAAGATTTATTCTTCAGTGGGACGGCAGAGGATGACCTCCTCACCAGGGCTGTTGGGATCTCAGAGCGCAGTCTTCCAGTGAAAAGGTCACTCCAATAGCATCTCTGAAAGACAGACAGTGCATGACAAAACTTAGAGTACTTTCCCAGTTCCAACCTAACTATGTCCATATTACATCATCATTCAGCAAAAAGTCCTGAAACAGAAACAAAGTTCAAGCTCAGGTGTACCTGCAGCAGGTCTTTACTTTCCAGAGCCTTTGCGATGGCGATGGCCGCCTCCACTCCCACAGTGTTTCCCTCCAGGCACAAAGCTCTAAGACAACGACACTGTTCGATCTCTCGAACCAGCTCCTCCACTGTAACACGGTGAAAAGGTTATCAGGACCTCTGCTGTCAGAAGGTCTATGTGGGTCATAAAATGTCACCTCTCTCTCCTCTGACCTGATTCTGCGTTGTCCAGTTTCAGTCCCAGACCTTTAAAGCTCAGCTCTTCATCCCCAACATGGGTCTTTGAAAGAGCTTCAGCAAGCTCAGCGATGTCATCTGAAGCCATAACGACTGAGGGCAGATTCAAACCAGATGTTATGTTCTGGTTGTATGAGGAGGGATCAGGTTAAACAATGAAATTAACATTTGTAATAATAAGCGACTGAGACCGTAGTTTCTTAGACAAGTCAACACGTTGTTACCCTGAACACAAACACAATCATCAGCAATAACGTTAGCTGCTAGCCTCTCCCTGGCTAGCTGGCTAACAGAAGCCCAGACGTTTGTTACAGCTGACGCAATTAAAAGAGAGAAATATCGAAACGTGTGCTAATTCATTCGGTTGCCATAAAACGTCAGGTACGTGTTAACAGTCTACCTCACCACAGAGTAACTTCCACGGAGACGTTGCACAGTCACTTAGTCAGTCAGTCAATCACTCAGTCACACGCTGTTCCGGCTGTACAGCGCGCCGGTGCCCAGCGATGTGACGTCACACCCCCAGTTCCCTTTTGTTGGTCCCGTAATGTCACTTACACTTAAATCTCCGGGTGAGACAGCGCCATCTGCTGTCACAAAGTAACACTGCGCTTTATTACAAAAAATATATCATCCCTGTTCACTTAATCACTTCCAGAATTATATTCATTTTATTTCATCATTGGACTAAATAATCATTTGTGAACAATTATATATCCAAAAACGGAATCAGATATATCCGTATCTGCAGCTAATCAAGTGTGCGCTACTTTGTATTTATAAACAGTCTGGACCTGGTTATTGAATAATTTTGCTAAGTATAATAATACATATTGTACAGTACTTGCGTAACTAGGAACACACAACACAATGCAGTTTTACTGCCGTCCTGTGGCCGCACTGCTGCCTGAAACTTGTTGCGATGCTGCGCTGCCCTGCTCAGCTAGCAGTTAGCTAACACTAGCCACTCAGTAGTGCTCAGCGTTAGTCCTAGCTCAGAAAAAAAAACTCGTGTTCCGTCCACATATCAATGAAAGGAACACTAAACCTGCAAATATGCGCCTGGGTATTAACTGATATTTGGCTGTCGTGTGTTTCTTTTCACTACCGGCAACGCTCCGCGAAGCTATTTGTGATCTAAAAGGGCAGAAGCGTAACTGTAGGTGAGTAGGTGAGTTTTGCTAAGAGGGGGGCTTGATATACCGTCCGTGTTAGCTGGGGCTTCAGTAACTAGCTAACTGCTGGCTGATAGCGCCGTCAAACACCTGTCAACACGCCTTGTTAACAAAAACGCAAAATGCGTCTCATCAAAAATAATCTGACACTTTCGATTGCTTCGATAGCCAGGTCTCAAGAGTAATATTAGCTGTTAGCCCGAGTGAGTGTTAGCAAGTTATCGTTAATCCTGGTCACTAACTGCTAGCGTCAGAAAATGTACTTAATAAAATTGAATGTTATGGTAACTAACTGGAATGCAGTTGTCCGTGTACATCCCTGTTAGTGTAATGTAATGATGTAGCCGCATCAAGTAAGCATATCGAATTCCAACTTAGAGCTCGCACGCTAACGTTAGCATTAATTACCCTGACATTTACATGGCTAAAGCTAACATTTCAAATCTCAGTGTCAGTCAAAAGTTCAGATGCAGCATTAACAAAAAACATCTAATGCGTCAGATGTTTCTCGTGTAGTCAGTGTTGATTTCTAGTATATAACATTAATATGGACTTAAATGTGAACGTTGCTAGCTGTTAAGCTTCCTCACCGTTAGCTGCCCTCACTGTCTAAGAAAGTCCGATGATTTCTTTAGCATGTCAAAGGCAGGGCCTGCCTTTGATCTGAAGGAACTTGCAGTCTTTTAAAGCGCTTTTTAAACTAGACGTTAGAGTATCGATGTACCTATCCACGGGAACACCACCACTACCCGTGGGTTTAGCTGTCAGATGTTTATTGTGCTGGAAGAGAGGTTTTGTCAACCCTTCTCTTGTCGACATCCTCAGGTTATGGATCCTGATCGCCAGAAGCGAAGAGAGGAGATTCAGAAAGCCATGAGTTTTATTCAGTAAGTGAATAATATAATATACCTGTCATTGTAATCAAACTGCACACTCGAAAAGACACTGACAGCCCATTTATTATCTGCAGGTCTTCTTTGCCTTTTCCAGAGCCAGAAAGTTATGAGGTTTGGCATTTCCTTCATGATGTTTTGAGTGTATTTTATTTGTTGGACCCAACCTGCTATTTATTTCCTCATTGTTTTTGTCTTTCTCATCGTCTATCACAGAACATGTGGATCCTCTCTCATCACTCTTCCTTCTCTCTCTCTGCTCTCTCTTCTCTCAATCAGGCATTTCTAACACAGTTGGTGTGTAACTTGCTGGATGAGGGCAACGCTTGCTTTCGAGATGGGGACTGTCGTCAGGCGACCCAGCAGTATGGTGAAGGAATCAGTGTTGCACGCTATGCCCAGGCTGAGGCTCTCGTCATCCCCCATGAACTGCTGGAAAGCCTTTATGTCAACAGGGCTGCTGCGTTCTACCAGACGGTGAGGGAAATTCGTTTCTTATTTTTCCTGTTCACCAATGATAACCAAATCTTCATTTCATTTTCACGTGTCATTTCTTTTCCC
The DNA here is from genome assembly GCA_901007665.1 of Aeoliscus strigatus. Classification (NCBI taxonomy): domain Eukaryota; kingdom Metazoa; phylum Chordata; class Actinopteri; order Syngnathiformes; family Centriscidae; genus Aeoliscus; species Aeoliscus strigatus. The sequence goes on along the minus strand of CAAKHB010002133.1, from coordinate 50,723 downwards.
ACAGAGGGAGTATGATCGTGGAGTTCAGGACTGTGACAGTGCCCTGTTTGTCTCAGAAGGCAGCCGCAGGGCTTTGTATCGCAAAGCAATCTGTCTGAGGGAGTTAGGACGACTCCGAGAGGCCTACGAGTGTGGAACCAAATGTCTTCTTACAGCACCGCTTGTATGTCCTTTGCAGCCATGTTATTTATTATTATTACTGTGAATTATTTTCCAACTCATTGTGGGTAGACATTAGTGTGTGTTTTCAGTTAAAATTGGTAACCCTGGGTCTGCGTATTGTTTAAATTGTTGTATAGAAAGCATCTTATGTCAAGGCAAATGATTGCAGTTGTAATATGTAGTGAAGATGGGTTGGAAATAAGAGAACCACAAGTACCACATTCAGTTTCTTTCTGAATTCTGAATTAATTTACCCACAGAACAATCACGTGAAGGAATTCACGACTGTCAGAAGTGGATTTTCTTAACACTTTTTAATAATTTGATGTTAATGGAAGGACAGAGGTAGAAGTCATTTTTGAGGACACTACAGTACTAGGGCATCTTAAAGTGCCCACATCCTTCAGTTCATCGTTTAATAGAGGCAGCTTTTTTGGCTTGTTTTGAGTTAATGTGTCAATTACTGCAGTTGTCTAGTATAAAATATAGCAAAGATACATAGGAATAAACACTGTCAGCATTCTTATTAATAAACTGCACAACTTTTTGTTTTTGTAATCCGTCTTGCAGGACAGGCAGGCCGGTGACCTGGCCCAGGATCTGGCCAATAAACTGGGCCTGAAGGTCCGTAAAGCCTACGTGAGCCATCAGACAGAGCCCACAGCCACAGAGGGGGAGAGTCACGGGGAGACTTCCCCGTCCTCGGGAGAGGTTTGTGCCTTCGTCACCATGTGAACGCTGAGGGGATTTCAGAGAAGCTCTTTGTTTGGGCTGTGTCTCCTCTGGTGCTGCTGACTCATGAAAAATGATCAGTTTAATTTGTAACAGATTGATGCGCAGGTTTAAAAAATTACTTCTCAGCAAGTTTAAATTGTGTGTTTGCCATTCCAAAACTAAAATAGGAAGGTTCTGCTCATTATATTACATAATCTGCAGCATCCTACATGATAATGGTGCACTGCAGTGTTGCGGTAATATGACCGCCGACAGACTGGCTGCACTCAAAGGAATCGCTTGTGTGTCATCAAGCTGTCGTTCTGAGCACTGAATCAAGATCTGCTGTTGTCTTTGTGTTTGTCTTAAGCTGTCGTCCAACGGGCTGGAATCCCTTGGTGACATTAGACCAGGTATGCCAAATCTTCCAACCCATCAATTAGTTACTGTCATTCAGACTTTCATCTGATAGCAGAACGCATTGTCCCCACGGCTCCTCAGCAGATCTGTCCAGTGCCCAGTGCATCCCCGCGCCGCTGGCCACACCCATCCCAGTCAGCGATGACCCTGCCTCCTCGGTGGTAACCCCCTGCACCGACCTGTCAGAGAGCCCCAGCAGCCAGTCCCTGCCGCCGATGCCCTACTCCGTCCCTGTGTCGGAGCACATGGACGAATGCAGTCTACTGGAATGCAATCCCAAGAAAGTCAGTGAGGTGAGTGACGCATGGAGGAGAAACAAATCAACCACGCTGTGTTTTTTAATGTCAGGTCAGTGCTTTACGTGGCTGAGCATAAATCATAGGATCTTAAATAAAAACAATATGCTGAGCTGTCACAACGTTGAGTGTTTTAAGGAGGAATGACTGAAGTAGTCTGTGCCTTGTCTGTCCCTGTTCAGAGTCCAGTCCAAGGTGCAATCCCCACCAACCTTCCAAACACTGCAGTGGGCCTCCGGCCCCCTTACTCACCCAACCTCCCTGCCCCATCACCCCAGCTTCCCCCTGCCTTCTTCAGCCCCTCCATCACTGACATACCCTCTCTAGAGCCCTACTCGCCGCTGGCTCAGGGCTCCACTCAGGCGCAGGACGCACTGGGAGCCTTCCCCACTGGGGCCATGGATGGAGAAGGGAAGGCAGGGGTCATCACTGGCGGGCTGGACTCGTTGTCTGAGTACACTCTCCCTGGTGAGCAAAGGTTTCATCTCACTCTGTTTTATCTCATTTACAGGATTGTGACACTGATAGTGTATTGTTTTCTGTAAAGTGGTCTTAAATGACCCTGTTCATTATATATATTTATATTTTTACATCTTAAACCAGGTATAGCATTACGAATACGTAAACATTCTGACATCACCAGTCCCCTTAGATAGACTCTAACCAGTGTCAGTGCCAGTATTAAACCTGATTTATTCTACTGCATTGAATCAATGCACTGTCTCCATCATTGATCTACCTGCAGTAGATGGACTCTGGTCCAAGATCACAACAGATTTTCTGTACTGTTGTACGTGCACGTACTTACAAACCCCATTTGCATTTTTGCAATGCTTTTTCGTGCCATGGAAGTGGAGCTCTGAGAGCTGGGAAATTCGCTTGATGCACATTTGTCACCTTATGCAGGAGTCTGTCACGCATAGCTACATTTGTAACTATGGGAGAGGTGTTGATTTGACACAGAAGTATATATCAGACACCATTACACCATGAAATGTCTTGTTTTTCTTAACTTAAGCAGAGCAAAGTTCCTCAGAAGATGGCAGACACCTGAGATGCGCATCAACAGCCGACATGAGTCAGCAGCTCCTCGTTCTGACGTCATTATTCTTGTGTCTTTGGTGTTTAGGTGGACGAGTGTGTCACAGCTTTTTTCCTGGAATGCGCAATCACAACGCTACACATGCAGTGAGTATTTCATCATTTCCGTTGTTATTGTCAGGGGCCTGTTCATGGGGCTGTTCCGTTATTTAAGGACCCTCTTCGTTGTTTACACACATACCCCTGTGCCCCTCTGCTTCAGAACGGTCCAGCAGGAACCAACCTGTCTCTGCTGTCCAGGAATCCTCTGGCTGCTACTCATGAGTTTCGACAGGCCTGTCATGCCTGTTATAGCCGAATAGGTTTGAAGTTTTCCCCAAATAACCAGTTTCAAAGTGTAGCATCATTCACCTTTTTTTACCAGATGTTTCTTTCTCATTCCCATTTGTCACCTGTTGCTCACAGGTCCACGGGTGATGGACTACAAATATCAACCAGAGGCAGCACACCGATGCAAGAGAGATGTTCTTCTGTGTCGCCTCAAAAACGTAGATGACCCAACCTGGAAGAGGATTCGGCCCAGACCCGCTCGGAACAACTTCCTAGGAGCCTTTGTACTCTGTAAAGGTACATTTACACTGTGAATGATGTACTTGTCAACCAGCAGCAGTTGTTTTTCAACACCTCTACCCCCTTGTAGAGGTGCAGGAGCGTCAAGAATGCCAGTACGGGGAGAACTGTACGTTTGCCTACTGCCAGGAGGAAATTGATGTGTGGACCCAAGAGAGGAAGGGTGCACTGAGCCGCGAGCTGCTGTTCGATCCGCTGGGCAGCACAGAGAGACGAGCACTCAGCGTTACTCGGCTGCTCCAGCTCCACATGGGCATGTTCATGTTCCTCTGTGAGGCGAGTTCAGTCGGAGACGGTCCCATCGTGTCCCTTCTGCTCGCTTACATACTGGATACTAACACTTTTGTCTCTTTCGACAGGAATGTTTTGACAGTAAGCCTCGTATCATCAGTAAGCGCAGCAAAGAAAACTTAGCCGTCTGTTCCAACCTCACAGCTCGACACCCGTTTGACGATAACAAGTGAGTTTGAAGTGCTCATCAAATGAACAGGCTGTAGAATGTTGACAAACTCTGAGGTGGTTCTCAGTCGAAGGCATTCATTCACAACACCGCGACACTTCAGCAGCGGAGTCAATGACAATGACACCCCAGTAGGACACCAGTACTACTGGTAGTAACAGCACTGTACCTGTTGATACACACTCCCCTGCTTCATTCTTTGTCTCTTTCACACTTTGACTATATAACATGTCCTTGACCATAAAATAAAACCTATATCACACCCCAAACCCCGACGTGAACCATTCCACCCCTAATAATGACGCCTCTACCCCCCCCCGGGCAGGTGCCTGGTGCATGTGGTGAGGTCAGCCAACGTGCGTTACAGCAAGGTTCGCCCCCTCCACCCCCTGTGCCAGTTTGACGTGTGTCGTCATGAGGTTCGCTACGGCTGCCAGCGGGAGGACAGTTGTTCGTTTGCTCACTCTGTCATAGAGCTCAAATGCTGGGTGCTGCAGCAGGACACAGGTGTGTATGGACCGACTAGACTGTGGTACTGAAAGACCTCCTGTGTATTATTTTTACCATCACAGAATAGCTTCAGCAGGATGTTTACTAACTGTCGCCTTAAAATAACACATAAGTTATCGTTTCACTTTTCCTTAGGCATTACCCATGAAGAGATGGTGCAGGAGTCCAAGAGACACTGGCAGCGGTTGGAGCAGAACGCACAGAAGCAGCAGAAGGTGCAATCAAAACACTTAATTAACCTGGTCAAAGTAGGTAAATATCACCAAACCAAAAAGAAAATGGAATAACAAAGAGCAATCATCGTTATACAATAATTCAATAGAAAGCAAGGATGCAGCCAATCACATCTCTCATCTTATTAAACCAAATAAACTGTAACATATTTCATCATATCCTCTCAAGACGCTGACATGATTACTATGATTACTTTTAAATACAGTCATTGATTTAGATTCTGGGGCTTTAGTGTTAAACTTCAGCTGTAAAGTGGTTCCTGTTTCATCAGTTTGCGCTTTGGTCCGGTTTGGTAACATTCAGTCTCTGTTCAATTGTTTCTTAATGTTAGGCGACGTAATCTTACGTGGTTTATACATTATCTGTAATACACAATAATTGCCCGGGACGTTTCAACAATGGAATGAGTAATAGAGTTGATGAATTAACACTGACAGTTGCACCCCCCCCCTCCGCCCCGATGATTGTTTCTTTTTCAGCCCATCCATATTCCCCATCCGAGCAGCAGCGTACCTGGAGGAATAGTTGGAATGGGTGGTGGAGGAATGGGGGGAGATGGCATTGGTGGTGGCAGTGTGAGCTCAGTGCCCCCACTGGGGCTGGGGGTGGGAGCACTGGGAGCAGGAGTGGGTCGGGGCCGACCGCTCAACCTGAAAATGAAGTTTGTGTGCGGCCAGTGCTGGAGAGAAGGACAGGTCAACGAACCTGACAAGAATCTCAAGTACTGCACCGCCAAAGCACGACACAGGTGAGGCCATGCTCCCCGCGGGTACGAGGCTGCCTCTCTCAGCCGACTGGTTCTGTTACGTCCCACTGACACGGTCTTGTTGTTTGGGCCTGAACTGGTCTCCGTAGCTGGACGAAGGAGCGTCGAGTGTTGCTGGTGAAATCATTTGAGAAAAAGAAGTGGGTTGTTGTTCGGCCTCTGCCCTTCTCCCGCACCTATCCACAGCAATATGACGTGAGTTTCTTTCATTCCAGTCGACCCCTGAACACACACACAGACCCCCCACCCCCAACATCTGAGATCGTCAGACCACTAAAGTAACAGACATAACACTAAGCTAGCATAACAAAAAGTCGCATCACTGTGTGTGATGGCTGATTTGGCTTCAGCGTCTTTACCTTCAAACCTGCATCTCCCTTTGTTAAAGGAGCTTCTCTCCTGTGTGTCACCCAGATGTGTGTGCATGTGATGAAGCAGAAGAAGTGCCACTATATTGGGAACTGCTCATTCGCTCACAGTCTGGAGGAGAAGGACGTCTGGACCTACATGAAGAACAACAGCTGTAAGCTCCTGTTTTCATTCTGAACATTTTATTGTCTGTGCAACAACAGTACTTAGCTTTCACCAGGATTTCCTATTTGACAATGAACATCGTGGATGAGTGAGTGGAATTGTTTTTTCTGTAACTTGTTTTCCAGGCTCCAGTGAATCATGTTAAAAGTACATAGAACAAAAATGAAATTACGTTATAGGAAAACAACAAAACACAGACACTTGACAGTTGCAGGGACATGTCACGTGATGAGTTTTCATTTCTTTCTCCCGTTCTGTGCAGTGAGAGACATGCAGCAGATGTACGAACTGTGGCTCCATCTCACCAATCAGAGCAGACGCTCAGATAGTGCCGCTGTGACTCCGCCCCCTGAGGACAAACAGGTCAACATCACAGCAGATTACACAGAGAGCATGGTGAGTGTAAGAGTCTCAGAACCGTATCAGACTCCAGTGTGAAAGTAAAAAAGAGGTGCTGCAGCAATAAGATCCCCTCGCTCACTTCTCAATAGAGAAAACCACCATAACTGGAAAAACTGAAACATAGCAGCGAGATTCAGCCCAGAGCTCTGCAGCTGCTCAGGCCAGCATAGGGTCTAGTGTAGTCCACATCTGTTCAACAAAGCAAATAAATCATAAAATGTCAAAAATGTTAAATTAAAATCATAAACTCATAAAAGTAAAGTGTCCTTGCTGCTGTACGCCGGTCTGTAATCGAATGTTAAGGAGAATCTGAACGGAGGCAGAGCCAGGTCGTCAGCGGCTTCACGCAAACACATTTAGTTCCAAACGTGACATCGTCAAGCCTGTTGACTACATCTACCCCTGTGTGGACTGTGTTCCAGGGAGGCCGGCGGCTGTCAGACGAGGACAACATCTGAGAAGAGCATCAGTAACTCGAGGCAGCTGATGGGACAGAGACAGGACGGCTGCACCAGCTACAACCCACCTGGCTGTCACCTTCCCGGTCTGCCATCTTCTAGCATCTCGGCAGTAGCGTGAGCGCAGATCTACACACAACAGAACGGTTGACCGCGCACACTTACACACACACACATACAGTTTCACACAGCACATGACAAAGATTTCAGACAGAAGATTTGATGGTTTAAAAATGGGACTCGTCTTGGTTTCACACACTGCTGCAGTAACACTCTCTCCAGCAGATACTTAGCATTTGTCCACCAGGCTTCTCTACTTTGTTTCTTTTATAAATCCTCAGACCACCGAAGCGATGCTGCGGTCGGCGCGCTGGTCGCGTTTCTAAAGTTTTGCTTGGCGTGAACTCAGCCGAAGCTCGGAGCTCCTACTTAAAGTTGACACTTCAACTTTACAGTGCCAAAAAAATAGCCGCTCCCAGTGATGTTGATGGCAACGGGGCCTGAAGAGTTATTGTTGGTTATTGTCTTGGTGGACACAAGTTCAGCTGCAATACAACCAAATCCTGCTCTCCTTCCTTTGTGGAAGTGCAGCGAGAGGGTCAGAATGAGTTTCAGCATGATTTTTGTTTTCCAGTGGGAGTTTGGCTCCCTCGTTATATCGTCTGCCATATTGGTAGAACTCTATGAATGTAACGCCTGCATGGGCCTTTGAAATGAGTTAATTGGTCAATTAAAACGACTCGGTGGTTGTCAGGTGTATGTGAACATTCCTACATGCACTCCCCCCATCACACACACACACAAACACACACTCAAAGACAAAATCAAAGACAGGCAGACTCATTTAGATCAGCTGATGTCCCAGTGACACACACATTAATGCACATGAATGTCGCCCCGGTTCAACTCTGGTCAGGTACACGTGTCACAAAACACATGTGGAGGATCAGGAATATGAGAAGAAGAGCTAGAAGTTATTACCAAAGGAACAAAGGTGGACGTCGCTGTCATCATTTACTGGCACACAGCTCGTAGATGTGGCGTTTAGCGGTGGTTAGCTTCAATACTGACTGCCACACACCTAGAGTCCTGTCTGAGTGAAGGTCAGCGGAGCTGGATGAGATGTTCTGACCTCACGTGGTCTGAAGCCCTGTGACCGGAATGTTTAAAAAAAAAAAGGAAAGGATGAAGCAGGAATAATAGGATTAAAGGAACAAGTGAGGCTAACAATGAACTTACTTGTTTTCCAGCTGATTGTTGTATGAAGTATAGGTTAAAGGTCACATCCTCAGTCATCCTCAGGGTCAGTCACTCTCCAGTAGCCTGCCAGTACAAACCCGTGTTCATATACCCCCCGATGTTCTGTTCCTGATAGCTAACGGCCGCCGGAGAACTGTGGGAGAGTGGGTTTGAGAGAGATTCACACGCATTTTGTGCCTATTAACACACCATGTGACACACACACACACACACACACTCACACACAGGCAGGATATTTGTGACCATCTTATTCATGCCTTTAATGTGGACGGAGGTTTGTCTGTATTCAAATACATATACACATATATTATACATATTTACAAATGATGCTATACTACTACTAATAATTGATAACTTAGCGGTTAAGCTTAATAAATATATAACCTGAGAACCCTGTATTGATTACATAGAAGAACTTCTTGTTATTGAGGTATTGCTATATGACATGTATCGCTGAACTAGATGAATATAGTGATTTTTTTTTTTTTATTATTATTCTTTTTATGTTGTAATTTTCCTCCTGTGCAGGTTGTTCCAGACAGGGTTTGTACACACTTGAGCGCAGCTTGATGTTACTTGACGATTGATCACAAATGGTTGCTTTTGAGTTGTTTCTCAAATTACATTCTGCACGTTGTTAATCCAAACGAAACCGAGAGGCAGCTTCTTTGTGCTTGTTTTGCGTTGAAATCTTGGCTTGTGTAAATTCTCATGAGACGTTAAACGTCGAGGCGTGTTAAAACAAGTGACACTTTGATATGGCCGTCGGCAACAGCGTGTTGCACGTATGACTTCCGATCTTCGGTAAATACAGAACAAACATGGTAATTCAAGCAGCAGCGTCTTCATTTCCAGCCCCTGAAATCTGACCTGAGGTCAGCTCTGCTGTGCACTCAGCACAGATGGGGGTTGGTTAATGATCAGCCCTCTTCTGGAACAGCCCAGCTACGAGCTTCTTCGAGGGATCGTATTACTACTCCTAGTATAATGATGAATATGATGACGATAATGATTGCTATGTATTGACTATTTCTCTTCGATATGCTATTGATATATGTATGTTAATTGCAATGTATAACTCTATATACATGTATCCATGTATGAATATGATAATGAACAGGAAACATGCATCTGTGTGTGCGGCAGTGCTCAGGTCCGTCCGGCAGGCGGCGAGCAGACATCTGTTGACTTAAGAACCTCTCAATCCTGCTGCTGTAGGCAAAAGGAAAAAGATGATTAACATTTATACCAATATTCTGTTTACAGCATTAATACCGCTGATAGTTTTCAGCTCGCTGCCTGTGCCACACGTCAGTTCACCGGACCAGCACAGATCTGGAGTCAGACACACACAGAGGCCTGTTTACTCCCTTATAGCGCCTTATTCCTTATACTACACCTATAAGATGATAATGTATAATCCTGCTTACTATACACAGTATATGATACCTGATACCTATTATAATACTTAGAAACCCCTGTAAGGTAATTTAGATATGAAATGGTTGGGTTTTGGTTTCTTTTTTGTGGCTGTGCATGTGGCTGTATAGTTTCTGGGAATGTTGGGTAGAAAAAACAAATGGAGGGAAAACTCTGCAAAACTCTTGGCAGTTGACGTAAGTGTGGCTCTTCTGCCCAGGTGGAGACAGACCGACATGCACGGAATTTAAAAAAAAAAACAAAAAAAACCAAGCTGGGCACCTGGGTGTGTGGGTGGTTCAACAGGCTGTCATCACCCAGACTTCCAAATGGCCAAAGACACAGAATATGTTCAGTTGGCCCGTCTCACACTCTCACCGACGAGTCATTTGATTCCGTCTATAGTGTGGCTGTGTGTCAGGTCTTAGACATCCACACGTTCAGTTGAGCGTCGCCTACCTCACTGTCTTGCAGCCAGTCCTTCTGTTCATATCGTTAAATGACAACTAATGAATGAATACTAGAATCATTCAACTTCTGATGAGCAGTGAACAAACTAAATTTCTTTAAAGAAGCGTGCAGCTGTTTGCTGCTGATGGCCAACCTCTGGAGAAAGTAGATGAAACCAAACAGAATAAATTCATCCGTCATCAGTCCGTTTCCCTCTATATGAACTAAAGTGTGTAAGTGTTGACGTGAGCTGCTTCTCAGCCACGTTTACAACGCTGTTATCCTCCTGTGACAGTTTGTGTGGATGTGGTGCGGGCAGAAACACTCACAAACACAGCCACAAAAATGATTTTCAATCAGTTAGAAATTCTTGGTTATTTGAATTGTTTTCAGCATCTCAGATGAGGACACCAGGGTTGTAAGAAGTGAAAAAACAAGGCCTCTTTTTGTACTGTATTTTTACTTTTTTGGTTGTTGTTTTACGTTTTAACTGATTGACTTTGTTTTCTCTTTTCTCCTCCCTGGTTGGATGTTCCTAATCACTCAAGTGGACCAAATCTCTTGAAAGCAGAATAAACAGAACGTTTTAGAGAAAATGGAAATGTGTCTTCTTTCTTAGAAGTTTGAATCCTCTCCAGAGTTCACGTTGGAATATAAACTTTCTTGAATTTGAAACTTTTTATTGCAGCCTCTGCCAGCAGGTGGAAGCCTGACTGGGTGAATAAGGAACATGATCTAGCACTGCTATCTTAGAAGATGTAGTTAGAAATATGCAGCCATTTATTTGTTATTCATTCATCGTAATATTTGTTTTCTGTCTTAAAAAGGGAGAGAACAGCAGGTCCAGTAAACCACACTCTTCTCTAAACTTTAGTACTGATCATCAGGCTCAGTGATCAATTATGGTTTGGAGTAAATCCATGTGTAGGGTTAGCGTTTCAGAAGTCAAAAAAAAAAAAGTCACACAACTACCGATAACTGTCTGTCTTCAGCTGTCTTACACAAACACGTCTTGATGACATTTGTACCTTTACTGTGGAACACAGCCAGCATACTTGCATAACCTCTTTTTCCTGCACAAAAGGTCTTTGTTACACCATCTGTAATTGCTGATTTTGTTGTTGTTATGTTTCCATATTTGAGGTTTGGTTTTATACTCTGCTATATTTTCACATTTTTCTTGTTTTGATTTCTTCTCTTCGTATTACTTACTTCGTATTACTCATTTGTAATGTTGCGCAGAACACACGCTCTATATTTAAAAAGTGTGTGTAGAACAGCTGAGTTGATGACTTAACAAACATTAGTTCAGTACACAAAACATGTTTATTTTCACAATTTATTTGTGACGTGTTTGTCCCTCAAACTCCCATGTGTCTACTTTTTTTCCTGCCTTAAATAATCTCGACCCCGCCCTGAGACTGGCAGGACTCTGACCAATCGGTGCTCTCTCCGCCGCTCGCGGAGAATAAAGCGCGCTGCTGATTGGCGGATCGGGGTTCGCTGGGGGGGGCGGGTCGTCTTACGTAATGAGAGGAGTTGAGGGGCAAAGTTTTTGTGAGGTGTTGATGCTGTCAGACCTGTCTGATCGTTGCCGATACTTCTGGTAGCGCTGGCATCAGATCTGCTCTGCTCGGAATCTTTTCTACACGATAAAAAAAACAAACAAACAAAAAAAACAAAACATGTGTTCAGAGATCCCGGAGATTTTCAGAGCTCTGATCGAGCACCCGTTCACTCTCCCCAGCTACGATGACATTGGTAAGTTGCTGTCACCAATGTCAAATGTATTTCTGATGGGTTTTGGGGAACCAGCTGAGTTGGTGAGAAGATGCAAGATCATCGTTCACGTCGTTCGAGTGTGTCTGTGTGTGTGTGATTGTGTGTGTGTGTGTGTGTGTGCAGACGTGTGTTGTGTAACCCTGGTCAGCTGAGCTGGATGGGAACTTTCTCATGTGCTTAAATTTGAATTCCAACGTGTTCTGCAGGCTTCGTAATTGTTGTTAACCTGGACAACCTGGATTTAAATGTCCCAGAACCCCGAACTGACCGTCGGTGGTTTCTGGGACACCTTGGCAAGTCTGACAACGTTTGGTGATCATGTGCAATCGTAGAAATGGCCATTTTACGAGACGGTGAACACATGAAAGTGAAAAGCTGCAACACACACACACACACACACACACACACACACACACACACACACACACACACTCGGAATATTGCTCATTCAACGTGAAACAACACGTGGGGAAGAAGTGTCAGGTCCTGCCTGTTTGTCAGTAGTAATTACTGAGGCGTGAGTGTGTGTGTGTGTATCCGGGGAGGATAGGTCTCTTAATCTCCATCACAGATTATATATATTAATGTCACATACAAGTGACATTAATATATATAGTTTTTAGTGTTTAGCTTGAAGGTTAAGCATCTATGTTGCTAACACACGTTTTTTTTTTTGCTCCAGAACCGACGATTTTCTAGTCAGAGACATGAGGCTTCACCAATGAGATCCAAAAGTTAATGGGCTTGATGTGGGATTGATGCTCATTTCTAATTGGTCAAACTGAGTGTTACAACCATCCCTGGTCTCCCCTATAAAGGGACATTGGTTTCGTTATACTTGCTCCAACCAAGAATAGACATATATGCATGAATGGTATAGTACACATAGTAAAAGAGAAGGTATGTGCATAACACAGTGTAAGTAAATCTCATATGTTCTCACATTCCCCTCTCAACACCCACACGAGTAGGGTCAGTGGGTTCTGTCGATTCATGATGAAATCACTAGAGGTCACTGTTCATCTGTCATGTCTAATCAGGGTGACGTCGTTTTGAAGCTGAGATTAGATTGAGGAAATGTCATTACGTTGACAGGCGGGCTGCTGCTGACCCTGTTTTAACAAGATTTCAGAATGACTTGTGTGGTTAAAGGAGCCAAACAGCCTTTGAGGCCAGACATTTGACAAACGGCGAATGTCAGTCGTTGTCTCATCTCTTTTGGTTTAATAATGGGATCATCCCTGTACGTGTCTTTGATCCTCCCACAGAGTCATGAGCTCAAGTTCATTTGTGCTCATTTTACTTCACGAATAGGTGATATCATCACCTGTTTGTGATTGTGAGGGTCTGCGATGCGTGCAGCGACGGGGCCGTATCAATCTGTCAAGCGCAGGTTATGGCCCTTAGTCTTAGTCAAGGTGTAGCACATACACACACACAGGTGACCAGAGTGCAGCCCGTCATGCGTGTCCTCCTCAAGGTCCACCAAGTGCGTGTCTGCAAGGAATTTATCGTAAAAGCATATTTTTAGACTGTTAACAACAGAGCGTGTCCTTTGAGTGTCATGTGGCTTTTACATGTATGATGGCTCACGTGTACTCTGAGGTTTATGAGTTCCAGTAACTCCTCACATGCTGCAAACGGCCATGTCCTTGTCCACGTTAGAATCATTGAACGATATGAACATGAAGTTGAAGGAGTAAATGAATATGTATTTTTACTCAGCAGGTGCAAAAATGAGATCTTAGGGAGTTTTATTTGTGGTGCTTGAACTCGCCGGGGAATTCACCGACTGGACATCCTGAGCAGCAGCGAGCCAGAGTCTCCCCCAGGGGTTCAGACCCTGGGGGTGCTGGTAGCTGATGATCTGTCTGATTCATAAGTTGTCGCAGTTACGTTACGATTGTCTTGCAGGACTGACAGTCAGCACAATACAACGTCCGTAGACCAGGGGTGTCAAACATAAGGCCAGTGGGCCAAAAGTCCAAGTCGAACTGAAACTGTTGGTAACCGAATGATCAGTGCATCCCTGAAGTTTTTACTTGGTGATGATATTACAGGACATACAGTACATAAAGTCTGTATTGCTAAAGTGAAAGACTGAGCAGTTGATGATGTCCAAGGTCAGGATTCATCATCCTCCTGTGGTTCAGACAAGGCTACAACAGCTGACCTTGAACTTGTGTGTTGTATCAACAGTGGTAATGGTGACTGTTGTCGGAAATATTAGATCAAGTTTGTTGTTGCTGTCTGAGTTACATGATCATCCATCAGCTCTTGAGAGGAATTTACTTTGCAGTCGGGTCTGTTCAGATGACTCAGAAAGAATTTAATGTCATTGTAGAAAAAATGAGTGGAACATCAAAAACATAAAAAAGAGGGTTGAACAGTTGTGGAGGGTTTTTCTGCTGTGATGGTAAGATGGTGCAGTGGTAGAGGAATCAGCAGTTGTTAGTGATCTACTGCTCTGTGCTGCTCTCTGCTCCAGGACCCGCTGTCCTTGGGGCGTCCTCCTCTGCTTTCATAACAGCTGACATAACTTCAAACCTCCAGCTGCTCCGGTGCTCTGCAGCGCCGCCACGTGGCACTTTTCTACATGACACACACGCCAGTAAACATGTCAGGGCGACACCTGCACATGTTTGCACATGTGATCGGCGACACAAACCTAACGTGCATCATGTTCAGCCCGGATTTGTACCATACGCTTTACGGTGAATTAACAATTAGGATCAAAACAGGAAAGTTGTGTTGTAGGAACAACTGGCAGATGACTGACATGTCAGTTCCGGGACGAAACGTGCCACAAACAACAAACATATGACTATGCACCGACGAGCTCGTGGCACGTTTTCTCCCGATATGTTGGGCGCAACATATATAACTCGGTCAACCAATCAGATGTTAGATATTTGACACGCTAACGCACATTGGTCTTTGCGTTGGACGCTCCTCCCCGTCAGCGAGCGGATATTCATGAAGATGAGGTGGAACAGCCAATCAGAGCAGAGAAGGGCGGGGCTTATCTAACGGAGGGGGCGGTTTGTTTCTTCGTCGCTACTGCTTTTTTTTTTTTTTTTTTTTGTACAGATGTAGGACAATTGGTAGTACGTCGAGTTGATGTGAGTGTAAAAGCAGTCCAGAGTACGGTCGATTTGCAAACGTTAGCTAGTAAGCAGCTGGGGTTTTTATTGTTAGTTCGCGGCTTTCGAAAAACGAGGGCAAAATGTCGGATCCTCTTCTCATCACGCTGGAGACCGACCCCAGCGCCCCCAGCTCTATCCCGGACGTTCTGAAGAAGATAATGGAAATGCCTCCGCCGAATATACTCGACGGCGACGACGGTAAGGGCGTTTGTTTGGAGCTGCGAAACAATATGTAGGACAGGAGCTGTTGGTGGGTCAGTGGCACTGTATGTGTGTGTGTTGGTGTGCGCGCCATTACTGACGCGTGTTGGAACACTCCGTCCTCCGACACCCCCCCCCCCACACACACACATCCGCAGTAGTTACACCTTTGACCCAAAAATACCCAGTGTCTTTTTTTTTCTGTTTTTGTTGTGTTTGTTTTCGTCCCGCGCCCACTTCGTACGTGTGTTGTTGGTCGAACCAAACGACGGCGACCAGAACAGGAAACCATCGACGGAACGTGTGGAAGTCGTCGTGTGTCTGCTGGAAATGCCAGCTAAGCGGGTTGTCACCAGTTTAGGAACTCAGGTTGAAAAACATGATGCTCACATCCGTTGAATGTGAGGTCGTTGAACTGGACTGGGTCCTTCTTAGAGGTGAATGACGTGTGTGTGTGTGTGTGTGTGTGTGTGTTTATAGACTCACATGTACATTGTAATCAGTGTTTTATGTCGTTTTAATACGTTTAATACTTTATGTCGCCTGTAAGTGATTCAGACAGTCAAACTGCAGCACAGCAGATGAGCCTCAGTAATCAGGACCTTGCTAACTGTCACAACTCTTCCACTAACTGTTCTCTTCTTTCTCAAACATCCAGCTGAAATGAGACCGGAGAGTCACATTGTAAAGCTGTCGTTGCCGATCTCGTAGACTATAAAGTTCAAGCTGAAGAAGTTGATGCTGCGGCAGTATGGTGAACAAAGTGACATTATACTGGTTGTTTGTTTGTAGTGGGCAATCGCTTTGTAAAAAGGAGAAAAAGGGAAAAACAATCAGAGCCACATAGTGGTGAAGATGCACGTTTCTACATTTGCCGAGGATAAATGTGGTGGATGTGTCAGTCTGTGAAAACGGTCTTCATTGTGATGTGTGTCTTTTGTGTGTTTCAGACACGGACAAGGCAAAGCTGTGTCTGGACGACACTGAGCTGGGGATCGGTGGCAGCGGCATGGGGCCGTCAGCTGCCCTCACCCCCGCTATCTGGGAGAAGACCATCCCTTACGACGGGGAGAACTTCCACCTGGAGTACATGGACCTGGAGGAGTTCCTCATGGAGAACGGCATCCCCACCTCCATGGAGGAAGACGCTGAGAAGAGCAGCCGTAAAGATGGCGTGAAGAAAGAGAGCACAAAGGCCGTCCCCTGCACCAAGGTTCCCAAACCCGTCACGACTGTGGCCCTGCTGCCGATTCAGGAGCTGGACAAGTGTGACGAGGAAGTGGTGATCATCGCCAACAGCGAGACGGAGATCACCTGCGACGTCACCACCGGTGAGTGGAGGTGGGAGGACCGGAGTGCTGCGGGGCGTCAATAAATCCTCCTCCTTTTAAAGACCGAAACCAGCTGTGCCGGTTTGGACTGGAGACACAGTTTATAGCAGTTACAGAGACTTGTCGTTCAGACAGTCTCACACCTTCTGTTTCATCTGCACCCGTCAAACATTTTCCTGTTTCTCCTTCCAACTGCTCAGAAGAGACGTCTGACCTGGACCCGGCAACTCCAGATGCCGTCAACCCCAACGAGATCGAAATAGACGTCAACTATGAACCGGACCCCACCGACCTGGTGCTGTCAAGCGTACCTGGGGGTAAACTGTTTGACCCGCGCAAGCACAAGTTCACCGACGAGGAGCTCAAGCCGCAGCCGATGATCAAAAAGGCCAAGAAGGTGTTTGTTCCTGAAGAACAGAAGGTGAGTAGCAGAGGGGTGAGACGGATGCAGCGTTGTGATCTACTGCCGGAAGGATCTTGTATCCGGATCGGTGTGGTCGTCCCAGTATCAACCGCTGGATCCCTGAGCGCAGCGTTACCCGTCAAATGGATGCATTAGCTTGAGTCGTGTTTCAGAAACAACACGTACTTCCATTAGTACACTTCTTTGTTGTACACCATGCAGACTATGTACTTACTCACACAGTGCACACATTTGGACAGGGTAGTACTGTCTCAAATCAAGCAGTACTGGAAATGACAGATTCTTCTTTTACTACTTTTTTTAAAGGCAGCTGGTCCTACAGCGCCTTTTCCCTGAAAAAGCAGCAGTTGTGTTTTATTATATCATCATTGTGGTTGTGAGAAAACACTCATTTTTAATACGTCATTTCTGCTGTGTCTGTGTCCAACGATCCACACTTTCTGGCTGTTTGAGTGCACCTAGTACACTAGTACAAGTACACTAATTGTCACAAAGTCAGTGTGAATGCACTTTAGTACTCCAAATATTAAGTGTAGAAGTATGCGATTTGTGACATGAATGCACAGACAGAATACAACCCTTTGCATTTACACTGTTAAACCAGCATGTGGTGATACACACCAGGTTCTGTTGCCTAAACTAGGCAGAAAGTATTCTCATAAATAGATTGTTTTTGAGCCAATGTTCCAGTCCAGAAGTGGAAAACGTGCTGCAGACACATGAGTTGGTTCTTTGGTTTGCTCCTGTTAAGGTTCATCTCAGGGCTAACATGAACAGACCGACAACCATTCACATATATGGGCAATTTAGTAATGAGTGACCATTTGAGAGTTGCAGAGCAGAAATAATTCCACAAAGAAACTGTGCTGGCGACTCACTCTGACTCAGCAGTCTGAAAATCTCTGAATCGATGTTTTCTTCCTTCCCCACCCAGCCTGTGAGAGAACACGGTCTTTGTTTACAGTCTGGTGGTTTAATGGGGCAGAGTTGGCCCATGTGTTGACAATAAGAATTTTTTTCACACAAAAACAGGAAACCCAGAGAGAGTTATTTCAGTCTGAAATGAGATTACTGAGCAGCCTTTTGTTTGTCTCCTCCTTCACCTGTTCAGGATGACAAATACTGGCAGAGGAGAAAGAAGAACAACGTTGCCGCCAAGCGCTCGCGTGACGCCCGCCGGTTGAAGGAGAATCAGATCATCGTCAGAGCTGCTTTCTTGGAGCGTGAGAACGCAGCGTTGCGGACGGAGGTGGCCGACCTACGGAAGGAGTGCGGCCACTTTAAGAACGTTGTGGGTCGCTATGAGGAGAAGTTCGGAAAACTGTAAGAGACCATGAGACCATGTGCGGCATTCGTCACTTTGTCTTTCTGAGTCAGGTTTGACATATCGTTTGACTGTAGTCACACAGACTAATAACCAAATCTACTTTACTGCTGAGAAGATGCTGCAATGGCGGTGGGGGAGGAGGGGGGTGAAGATGAACAGCCCATCGTCGTACTAGTCAGATGAGGGTTGTGTTTGAGTTGAGCAGATGAATACAGATAATGAGCAATGTACAAATGAGCAATAACCTGACGTGAAGCCTCCAGGTGGCGCTGTGAGGCTTTGACTCGTGCGTGTTTAGTTCATATGTCCCTCCTGCTGTTATTCATATTCATCTTCTCTTCTCTTTCAAGTGCGGTGCCGGAAGACCAATAGACAACAGTTGAGTTACTTTTTCAATGAATGAATAAGTAAGTGGTGGACTAGAATGGATCAGATGAAGAAGAGGAGGAGGAGGAGGAAGAGAGCACGTGTGAGAGCACGAGATGTCATGACTTTGTAGTTACCATGTGAGTGAGATGAGCAGGATACTCAAGTGCTTCTTAGAGCATCTCTGATGTCGTTTACTTCTGTCCAATCTCGTTTGCCTTTGGCCAAAAGAGATCAGCCTGCTATTTTCTCTCGGTGGGTTTTATTACTTTTGTAGAATGAGCTAATAAATTCAGTAGCTTTAGTTCAAACTCAGTAGTAGAATGATTTACTTCCAGTTCTTCTCAATTTTAATTTTTCAATTTTTTTGTTTTTAACGCGTTCAAATATGATTGTGTGCAGAGCTGGGTATTTGTTTGCCCTCAGAAAAGTATTGACTGTGACATTTCCAATGAGAATTCTTCAGGGGATTTTACAGTGAAATGGCCAGAATAATGGATCTGATCGGCCGCCTTCACTTCTTGTACAAATTGTTCGCACGTGAGTGCTCCGTCCTTCCTGTTACATCGTCTGTCTGTCCCACTGGTGCCAAGATGGTCACTATGGACGCTCCGCCTTCTGTCGCATCAAAGGAGACGTATAAAATCCATTGATGCATGTTCTGTAAATAGTTGTTGCAAACGTTTCTCCGTAGACCTTCCAACTCCAAACTATTTTTCAAAATTCATATTTATTGTGCTTGTTGGGTTTTTGAAGATTCTGTGTCCTGTGTATGAACCTAGACTGGTTCAAAAGCACGACGTCAAACCATTGAACAGTTATTTTGGTTTGAATTTAGACACCTTGCAGTCTTTTATATGTCAAAAGCCATTTCAATGCAGATTACAGGACCTGATGGTTAACAGACGTCTGAAAAGAACGGCCTGTTTCCACCCAGGACACAGAATCCTGTAGAATTCTCTCTAAAAAGGGAAGGGTTTGGTTTTTTTATTACTACTTTTTGCTGCTGTGCTTCCACCCAGACCTTTTACAGAAATATAAAAAGCTGTTTAGGAATATGAAGGAGAAAATCATGTTCTCGTTTTATTATTACAACTTCAGGAAAATAAGCTTTCTGTTGTGTCAATAAAATTCAGGTTTATCAGGTGACATTTGACATATTCCAAACCAACAACACTCCCAGCGTCACCAGTTTTAAAATGAGTCACTGTCAACAGGTCCCTTGCGTCTTTCTGAGCAGCCTTATATGCTAGAATGGGTCACGTGCTTCCTCTTGTTTATTTTTAACGCTTTGTGCTACAGCTCAGATTGCAGCTACCTTCTCTCTGGTACAGGTCTTTGATGACTTCAAGGGGTTTCTGACATTCATCGTGATGTCTTTGTATTTGTACATGTGGTTGTTTCATTTATACATAAAGTATGTATGAATAAAGCCTTGTTGAAAACTTGTTGAAACAATGCTCATGAGACGTGAAGTTTGTCTGTCCTACAGTTACCCTGACGACGTCAGCAACATCAATAACGTCCAGCTTTTGAAATTACTTTGTTTCCAATAGCATTATTTTTTATATAGAAGGAGGAAAAGTAAGTCAGACTTGCTTGAGATTTTTCAAGTTTACAGTTACAAAAATCCTTCTGGTAGTTAACATGTCAGATGTTTGGTGTTAAACAGTGTGTGTCAGTGGGTGAGAAGACCAAACACATTCTCATGAGACCATGCAAACCTGAGGCACAACTGAGCCCAAAATGAAGACAGAAATATAAAAGTGATCTTTATTGACTTGTCAAAAATTCTTGAAAACATGTGAAGGAGAATTCCTAAAACGGGTCTTCACCTCTTCTTGAAGCCGTACTTCTTCCGTTCATAAAACAGATCTGTTTTCGAGCTGCCCAAATTCACAATCTTAGGACAGCCATCTCGCTGCAAAAACAAAGACAGAAGGCCGTTAGTGAAGCACAGAGAGAAATTTAGTTTTTTTACAATTACGCTAATTTTTTTAATTTTATTTGTAATAATTATTTTCGGTTCCTGTTTCAAGTTGTCACTAAACAAACTAATGTTCTTATGTTTAGAGGTTAAAAACGGAAGGAGACTCACATCTTTCTCCTGGATCGTGCACTCTTTACAGTAGTAGGCATCAGACACACCGGGCCCTCCGCAGATCACACAGCGGCCCTGGTAGGAGCCATAGTTGCACTCGTCACAGATGCGTACCAGCGTGCAAGGCCTCACATATGAATCACAGATGACACACTTCCCGTCACCTTGAAGGAGCAAACGAACGACACATGAGAAAAGTTAAAACATAATGAAGAAAATTACAGAAGAATTAAATTAGCAACATATTCCAAAATAAAGACAAAGGATTATTATTATTACATATTGGAATCTTTCAATCAGAAAATATTGCCATTGCATTCTACTACATACGAGCTCATGTCATCTGAATAATTAACAATGACAAAATACCACATAAATTGACTGCAATGACAACAGCTACAACACTGAAACAAGGTAAGACTTATATCACTATATCATTATTTATTCATTAACATTTCTGACTGTTTCCACATGCACTAAATGTCATAATTTACTTCGATGCAATTGACATTTCCCGCATAGATGAACGTTGTTAGTGACAATTACGTCATTGATAAATTGAACTAACACAAACTTAGCGATTACAATAGTTCAACACAAGCTCAGCATTAACTACAATCACCGTGTCACCAAGGTCACTGGGGTTTTAGTTTAGAAGACAAAGCAGCGTAAAACACACAATTGTTAGAAATCGGGTAAATACTCACATTTCTCGCACAGCCTCCCGATAGCTGTGGCATTGAAACAAAGCAGTCAGCCATTAGCACAACTCATTGATCCAAAGGGAGCCACAGTTAAAAGTCATGTTTACGTCTCCTGTGCACAATTAAGTCCGTTGATAAGGACACGAGAAACTGATATTTGTAGAAACTGCAATGTAGCTCATTGTAGCAAACTTATAACCTACAGACATGATTCTTGGCTAACTCTGGTTCTGTTTCAATGAAGTCCACGCTGCAGATATTAGCATGGCTAACAACGTTAGTTCAAGTAAAATCCAGGCCGTCCTGTAAATGTTGTGTAACGAATGTAACGAACAACACCATGTTAAAAACGGGTGAAAATAACAACAACATACCAACACCGGCTTGTTTTCGGCAAAAGATCAAATCTGGATGATGCTTAGCCATTTTTGGCTAACGTGTAGCAAACGCCGCTAAATTGTTTCCACTTTCACCTTTGACCCTAAAAGTGTTGGTGTAAAACTGCATTACCGCCACCTACTGTCTACCACTGGTACCAAAAAGAAAATAAACGCCCTTATCTTTTCAGTGTAAATGTAAATGTAAACCAATGTTGTGTTTTTCACTTTCATATCAATATATTTACAGCTATATTGTGTATATAGAAGTCAGAATGTACCGATGTTGTGAAATGTGCTTTGTGAACAATTTTAATATATTTCTTTTAGCGATCAGGAATATTTTGTTCTTCAAGGACCTGCGACACCGCAAGACTACAACCCGTGACGTCACCACTGACGGACACATCTTTGTCAGTGAACAAAATGGCAACCTACTGTCTCACTGTCTCCCGGCTCCAGGTAACGGACAATTTTGGCTTTTTAAATCAAGGTTTTGCATTGGGGATGGGTGTCATTTGCTGTCTCAGATAATGTGAATGTAGAGTTACGTAATTTCGACCTTTCTGAAGCAGTGCGAGTCGCTGCCGCTGTCAAAAAGACAGTGAAACGCTCACCGACTAGCTGTTCGGGTCATCGTGTCCCGGAGCTACTGAAGGCATCTAACGGACAACTAGTTTTCACTTATTTGATAAAATTCTCCGTTTTGTCTCAATAGAAAACTGTTTCTGATATCTATTGTCCCATAAAGAGCATAACTTTTCGATTAAGTTATGGAGTTTGGTGTTTACTCACAAGGTTACCCACAAGGTTAGAGGAACCAGCTACGAATGCTAGCACGCAGACGATTTAAAACAACGCAAAAACATTCTATTTATTATCATTTAATGTATTTTTCAACACATCGCAACCATGTCTGAGAAAATAAAAGGTTCCCAATACCCAATCAATGCAAAGAGCTGTAATGTTTGTTTAACCTTTAAGACACCGAATGTTTTACATCTGGTTTCAACTGAGCTTCGATTGACTTTTTTGGAACTTACTTTAATCCTCACTTTATGCACATATCTGAAATTGTTTAATTTAATTTGTCGTTGAATCTTCCAAGCACTTTAAAAACATGTTTAACCTCAATTTCGTTTGTACCTGTATTATAATGGTATTGAAAGACTGTTCTGGTCAGTTCTGTTCTGTAAGTCCTTGTATCTGCAGCTGTTCATGTTCCTTTCACATAATCAGCAGATCAACACCTGACAGTCACGTACCTTTATTGAACAGATCTGTAAAGTTTTAATAGCTTGGTCTTATACTGACAGTTTGATGTCAGTGGAGTCCACATAGATTGGATCTTTGGACATTTTTTTGATAGATTATGTAATGCCTTCAGATTTTAAGATCTCTTATTCCACAAACGAGTACACAGAGAATGATTTTCTGGCCCATTGTGCAACATTTAACACTACAAACCTCATAAATTCTGCAATAAAGTATAAAAGTGCAATGACATTAATTCAGAAGATGATAAATATGGTCACTGGTCAATAAATCAAGATATCAGTATTTCTACATCAGAATATATTTTATCAGTGTTGTGTTTATGGTTGGTGACCATTGAAGGGTCGTATTTGACCCCGTTTTCAACCAATTTTAACTGCAGATTTCCTTTTCTGCTTTTGAATGGTTTTACTGTCTAAGAACAAATTCTAGACGTTTCTCTGGTTTGGATCTCTGCGTTGTCCTGAATCATGTTGTTCTTACTTGTCTGTCTCTTTTGTTGTGCCCAGCTGGCTCTTGGCCATGGGGCACGGCGCCTGCATGTATCAGCTGCTTATAGAGCCAAGGCCAACGTGTCCATGAGCCGCTTTGAGCCCACCTCCTTCGTCAATTATGAGAAGCTCCAAACAAATGTTGACATTGTGCGAAAAAGGTCAGCGTTCTTTTGCCTGGATCAGCTTAGTTTGCTTCCTCCTCTTGTCACTGTTATCACTGTTTACAACAACACTGCTGCATGTTTTGTCTTGTGCATCGTCTGAAACTGATGTTTACAACACTTTTATGTTGTCTGTGCAGACTCAACCGACCTCTCACCCTGTCAGAGAAGATTGTGTACGGCCACCTCGATGACCCCCAAAACCAGGACATCGATCGCGGTCGCACCTACCTGCGTCTGCGTCCAGACCGCGTGGCCATGCAGGACGCCACAGCACAGATGGCAATGCTCCAGTTCATCAGCAGTGGCCTGCCCAAAGTGGCCGTACCTTCCACCATCCACTGTGACCACCTGATCGAGGCCCAGACTGGAGGGGCGAAGGACCTGGCGAGAGCCAAGGTGAGTTTTTGTTTACAGAAATTATGGGCATCTCTCATGATTTGCTCAAATGTATCACGGTCATTGATCTCATCCTAGGAGGTCAACGAAGAGGTCTACAACTTCCTGTCAAGTGCTGGTGCAAAGTATGGAGTTGGCTTCTGGAAACCCGGCTCTGGAATCATCCATCAGGTTTTGATTAATATTGTCATTAATATTACCATGGACACAAATGGCTGCCATCAGTTCCACTGTTGCATGCTAACATGAAGATCTCCAAACAGATCATCCTAGAGAACTACGCCTACCCCGGCGTGATGCTCATCGGCACAGATTCCCACACACCAAACGGCGGCGGGCTGGGCGCCATCTGCATCGGTGTGGGTGGGGCTGACGCGGTGGACGTCATGGCAGGGATCCCCTGGGAGCTCAAATGTCCAAAGGTCAGCTGAGTGTTCTTTTAGCAGCAGGTACTGTTGTTTCCATGGACCCACAATCACCCCCCAAATCCATCCTTTGTAAGGTGATAGGGGTGAAGCTGACGGGCACCCTGTCAGGCTGGACGTCTCCTAAGGACGTCATTTTGAAGGTGGCTGGTATCCTGACGGTGAAAGGAGGCACCGGGGCTATTGTAGAGTACCACGGGCCCGGAGTGGACTCCATTTCCTGCACTGGTGGGTCAGCAAAGGCTCTTAAACAGACGCTACTGCAACATGTCATCTGCTACCCTGATGTGCACAAAACTGTGTTTTGTGTCGATGTGAAGGACGTTTCGTTATTTCCATGTAGGAATGGCCACCATTTGCAACATGGGAGCAGAGATCGGTGCTACAACATCCGTGTTCCCCTACAACCATCGCATGAGGACCTACCTGGAGAAGACCGGACGCGGGCGTAAGTCAACATTTCAAAAATAATCGTCAAAAATAACCCGCTCGTTCAGTCATAACTTATCATATTGCAGTCAAGGATGCCACACAACAAATTACCAAAAAAAACCCTGAAATGTCCTAGCTGAAAATCCACATGACCTCAGTAATTACTTGACATGAGTCTTCTCATCATTCCTCCCGGTGCTTCCTCTCAGAGATCTCTGCGCTGGCTGATGAGTATGCAGATCTGCTGGTGCCAGACGAAGGCTGCGAGTACGACCAGCTCATCGAGCTGAATCTGAACGAGGTCTGTCCTCTTTGCTTCCCCTGCTGGATAGTTCAAAGTAGTAGCACTTAAAGTCTACTCATATGCTGGTTTTCACACTGAAATGATGCTAACAGAGCTATTTGCTCTGTTTCCAGCTGAAACCCCACATCAACGGACCGTTCACCCCTGACCTGGCTCACCCAGTGTCTGACGTCGGTGCCGTGGCTGAGAAGAACGGTTGGCCTCTGGAGGTTAAAGTTGGTAAGACGTGACCAGGCTCCAGAGTCAGCTCCTGGCTTCTCCTTACGTCTGCAGTTTACTTTGTTCAATCACAGGATATTGCATGACAAATTCCAGCGGGTGTTTTCAGCAGGGCGCGTTCTGTCTTTTCAGGTCTGATCGGCAGCTGCACCAACTCCAGCTATGAGGACATGGGCCGCGCCGCCTCTGTGGCCAAGCAGGCTTTAGATAAAGGTCTGACATGCAAAGCTCAGTTCACCGTCACCCCCGGCTCCGAGCAGATCCGTGCTACGATTGAAAGAGACGGATACGTAAGTGCTGGCACCTTCCACAAAACAGACTGATGTTTTTTTTTCTGGCTGAAATCTCTCAACGTGTCCGTCTTCCTGTAGGCCAAGGTCCTCAGTGATGTCGGCGGTGTGGTCCTGGCCAACGCGTGCGGCCCCTGCATCGGACAGTGGGACAGGTAGCAGAGTGTCACTGTAGCCACACACGGTCGTGCAGTTCTTCAGGTGCTAACAAACTCTGTTGTCTTTGTCTTTGTCAGGCGTGATGTGAAAAAAGGAGAGAAGAACACAATCGTCACATCCTTCAACAGAAACTTCACTGCCAGGAATGATGCTAACCCAGCAACACACGCCTTTGTTACCTCCCCCGAGGTGAACGCGCACTGAAATAACCCTCAGCTCAGGGATCAGTGGCGCGTGATGCTGCCACCTACAGACAGAAACACCGTTTGGTGCTTTGACCCTTCTCTCTCGTCCTCCTCAGATTGTCACTGCTCTGGCCATCGCTGGAACTTTGAACTTTAACCCTGAGACAGACTACCTGACAGCACCCAACGGTGAGAAGTTCAAGCTGGATCCTCCTAACGGAGACGAGCTCCCAGCCAAGGACTTTGACCCGGGTCAGGACACCTACCAGCACCCCCCTCCTGACGGCAGCAGCCTGAAGGTGGATGTCAGCCCTCAGAGCAACCGTCTGCAGCTGCTGGAGCCCTTTGACAAATGGAGTGGAAATGACCTGGAGGACATGCAGGTTCTCATCAAGGTCAGCTCGTTGAAATCCTTCAGCACGGGGCAGCTTCTCCTCAGCCGCCGGGGGGAGACCATTATCGGTTTTCCTCTTTCCACTTC
>CAAKHB010002133.1:0-12736 GCA_901007665.1 Aeoliscus strigatus | reverse complement strand
GCCCCCCAATACCCCCCCCCCCCCCCCCCCAGTGCCTCTAATGTCAGTTTGTTGTCTTACAGTAACTAATCCTGTCCACTCCACTCACCTTTGTTTCCTGGAACTCTTCTTAAAGTGACAGTCTGAAGTCAGTCCTTTCATTTCAGACGCTCAGAAAACATATTCACATCCTCTGACCAGGGAAAACATGAAACCGAACTGTGACCCGTCACCGGAGCACGCAGCAGATGAATGAGAAGGATAAAGAGACGCGCTCGTCAACTCTCATGGCATGTGGCGTTGTCACAGTACCCGTCATCGTATTTAGTGTAGTTCCACTTTTACATTCGTTGTCATGGTGTGTGATTCGTCTTTTGTGTGTCTGTCTGTTTCACGCATGTCTGTGTTGTAGATGTAGGTAAAACAGTGACGAGGTTATCTGGTCGGCCTCTTTCAAGGTTGTATATTAACGACTCAATGAGGAAAGGACAGGTGAGTGGCTACTTCAGAGTCGTAAAAGGCAATGAGTCTGACCACGGAACAACTCGGGGGACGACACACACAGGTAGGCCGACGTTCGCGTGGTGTGTGTCCTTTCCGTTGGATCATCTGCGGACCAAGAGAGGAGAAAACCTGAAGTATAAACCTGCGTTGAAAATGGACGCCGGGGGTCGGAGGCTGCAGCTGTGCATCTTGTGGTTATTTGCAGTGTCGGGCTGGGGCATCAGACAGTGTCTCCAAGGGGTCACGATCAATGTGATTCTGCTGGATGACGAGGATTCTCCCTGGAGCCTGAAGTTTGTGAGGGGACAGATACTGAAAGCCATGGAGACGGACGCCATTATCAATGGAAACGGTAATGAAACCCAGATCCTTCCTCTGCAATATAAACGACTGTCACACCGAATGTCACGGCACAGGAGAAGAGGACAGGCTGGCCACATGCAAACGTTCACAGGTGGAATGTTTGTGGCTCCTGAATGATGATTTTCCTTTCCTTTGCTTGCACGAACCACATGAAAGATGTCAAGTTTAATCTCACAGCCAACTTCGGTGGCTTCAACACGACCATATATCGTCACAGAGGCTGCCCGAGCAGCTCCTGTGAGGGGGTGGACGAGCTAAAGAGCCTGATTGTGAGTCGACTGACACAGACGCTTCCTTCCATCATCGCGTCCTTTCATAACCTGAGGACGCAAAACGTGCACTCACTGGTTTCTCCACAGAATTCCGACGACCTGGGATGTGCCGTGCTCGGTCCAACCTGCACCTACGCTGCTTTCCAAATGGTTGAGTGAGTCCTGTTTTCATTTACAATATTAGAATGTGTTGAGGAATCTGTTTTACAGCACAGACACGTTTCTTAACGCGCTTCCTCACAGGTTCTTTCCCATTTTCTTCTGTCTCAGTGTGGAACAAGGTCTGAAGCTCAGCACACCAATCATCTCGGCCGGAGGCTTCGGCCTGTCCTGCGACTACACGCTCAACCTGCAGCGCCTCCTGCCGCCTGCACGCAAGATCTCGGACTTCTTCGTTAACTTCTGGAACGAGAGCAACCACCTCAAACCCGTGTGGGACACGGCCTACGTATACAAGAAACCCAGCAACACAGAGGACTGTTTTTGGTGAGTCAGCAAGTGATGACATCACACAACATCAAACTTTGAACATCTTTGACATCGAACTTTTTTTTATGCAGAAATTTGTGTGAACCCACTTCAGGCAGCCAGCGCTAGAAATTTTTAAAAAGTAAAGAAAAAAAAAAAAAATCCAGAAATTTGTGTCAATGTACTTCAGGTGGGCGACGTGAGATTCACTTCATGAAAGTAAATGTAAATTTGCTGACTCATTCACCGTGTGTGTTTTCTCTTTCCAGGTACGTGAATGCAATGGATGCAGACTCAGGCAAGTTTTCATTCAATATTGAGAGAAAAATCCTGCGAAAACCAGAAGACCTAAAAAGAGTTCTCACATCACCCCGAAACAGGACGAGCAACCGTAAGACACGTCTCTTGTCTGATGTTTATTTCTTTTCGTCAATGGATCTGCGTCTTTTGACAGTTGATTCTTGTTCTGACGAGCGCTGTGGAACGGCACCAGTCAGATGTCGGTGTCAGCGAGGGCGAGATCAGCTTTTGTATGTCTTCACTTTGAGGTGGTTTTTTTATTATTTGAAGCATCTTATTTTCAAACCTCATCGTGTTTGTCACCTTACATCAACCTCTTGTACGTCACTTTTTTTATTCTGGTGTTTTTAAAACAAAAACATCAACTTCAAAGGTGTAATTCCAGGAAATAAGGATTTCGACAAAGCATACGGTACCTATTTGTAAATACAACGAGTACGTGTGTAGTGTTTAGTATTCTGTCATTAGAGTTCAGGGTCAGAGGTCAAAAACAGGAGGCTTCTCTGTTTGCAGTGGTCATCATATGCGGATCACCGATGGACGTTCTGGAGATGAAAAATGGGTCGTCAGAAGCCGATGGAAGTGACGTTGTCTTCCTCCTCATTGATCTGTACAAGTATGTCTGTCCTGAGTTACTTCAAGTGTCTTTACTCCCACATCCTTCTTGTAGAATATTCTAGTCTGTTAACACTTTACCAAGAAGGATGGAGTAGGTACTGAGTTAATCAGTTGATGTAGTGACGATGAATATGAATATGAGTATCATGAATACGTGAATATTCAGCACATGAAGAATTCAGGCCAATTCATTGATTCACTGAATTCATGACTCGGTACGTTTTGGGGTTTTTAGTTTCAAACAGACTTATTGTTTCAGAGATTTTATGACCAATGTTCTAGACTTTCCCTCCCTCAGTGACGAATACTACACCAACACTTCATCGCTGCCGTCCATGAAGAACGTGTTGGTACTGACGATGCCCAACACCAGGAATTACACCATCAACACAAACCTGAAGCACAACAACACGGTGAGGACGCAACAAGTTTCAGGACAGAACCCGCTGATTCTGACTTCTTACATCGTACAATTCCAACTAATACTACAGCCACTCATCTAAGATTCACATCATGAGTGAGGATATCAGCCTCAGCAGGTTTCCACAGCTGATTGGAACGTCATCGGGCATTCGTGGGTCGCCATAGCAACGACAGTTCTATTAGCTGAGGGTGGTCACAGTTTTACCGCTGAGTTTCATTGTAATCTGCTCCTGATAAAAATACCAATATGAACCTCAAGGTGGCGTCACAGGAAAAGACTCAGTCACCTGGAATCATCGGCTGGGATTTGTAGAAGAAGAGAAGAGAAGAGAAAAGGCTTTAGGTCAATAGATTCATACAGTATTTACAAGTACAATAACAATATATACACATGCACAATAAATGTATACATTATATACATGTATAATAAAACATATACACAATACAGAAGAGAATATACACAGATAATACACAATAAAAAGTTGTGAGGACGATATTACAAACATTCATAACACATACACGGCTGTTTGGGATCACGCAGACGTTTTCATGACAACGATTTACAGCGTTTCTAATCAACAGTTTTCTGCCGTGCTGACGTGGTTGTTTTCTAATCATCAATTAGCCTTTTAGCAGGATTACACAACACAATGTGGCATCAGCACACAGGACAGGAGTGATGGTTGCTGGACACGCCCCCCGTGCACCTACTCAGATAGTCCATTACAAATCAACAGTCATTTACCACATTAACAACGTCTTGATTCATAGGGACATTTCACAGTAGTGCACATACATGAACTTTCACTTGTGAGTTGAATCCCAGAGATCACAGAAGAATCCTCCGGTAGTTTCATGCGTCTGTGTTTGTGACTGCAGATGAATGACTTCATGGCCGCGTACCACGACGCAGTGCTGCTGATTGGTCGGGTGATCAGAGAAATTGTCCAGAAACCTCAGTCGGAGATTCAGCAGATGCCGTATGTCAGCGTGAATTACCTCAGGAACATCAGCTTTGACGGTAAGACGCCGCTCTGTGGGACGTCCAACGGATGCAAACTGTCAGCTGACATCACATCGGTGTGGTTTGTCACTGGGGTGAAGGCGTGAAGCTCAGATGAGGTGTTACAGCCTGCAGGCGCAGCCGTGCACCGTGTGTTAGCGTGTCTGACATCAGATCAGTTCAAAAATGACGAGCCAGCAGAACCAGTGAAGGCTGATTGTTCTGACTCTGTTCAGGAATCGCTGGAAACTACAGGCTGGACGAGCACGGAGACAGAGACGTGACTCTGTCCATCATCTACACCAGCAACGACAACGAGGTGTTTGTTGGACACGCACACACACACACACACACAAACATACGTCAGCCTTTTGTCTTTCGGCTGAAACGCCACGTTCTCTCCTCAGTACCAAACTTTATTCACATTCGACACTGCGCACAACCGCACCGAAGTGTTTGACGCGGCGCCGTCGTTCATCTGGGGAAAAAGACTCCCTGATGCCAGACCAGACAGAGGTACAGCACACACACACACACACACACACACACACACACCACTGGGAAGGTTGACCCTTGCTGTGCGTTCAGCAGGCCAGCCACTTCAGACCATCATAGTCATCGTCCTGGCCCTGACGGTGGTTGTCGTGGCAACCATCGCCTTCATTTTCTACAGGTGAGTGCTCCTCCAGCTTGTTGAAGACTTGTTGGTGGACGTTCACACTGTCTCCAGACAGGTCCACGAGCCACGTCTTTATTCTTTCCCACAGGCAGAACAGGCGAGAACGTCGGTTTCGGAAACGTTGGTCCCACATCACCTCCGATTTGGTCACACTGCTGGAGGACAACTCTCTGAGCGTCGTCTCTCTGAAGGTACACGTGGCGTCTTATGTGAGGAGATCTGTCTTCAGCAGACCGTTCGGTCACGCGTCGTCGTTGGAAAATGAGCAGTGACATGTGAAACGTCCACCTCAGATTGAAGACGAGAGGAAAAAACAGCATTTTAAGATCCGCCGCGCTCTCTACGACAAGAAGGTACATGGATGACACGACGACATTCTGTCTGAGACTGTCGTTTATTATTTGACAGCGTTGACTGACACCTTTTCAGATTGTGATTCTGAAGGAGCTAAAACACTCGGACGGTAACTTCAACGAGACACAGAAAATTGAGCTGAATGCGGTGAGACACGCACACACACACACACACGCACACACACGCTCAAGGTTGTATGCTCACACACTGACGTGTGTCTTTGCTCCGTGCAGCTCCTGCAAATCGACTACTACAACCTCACCAAGTTTTATGGCACCGTGGAGTTTGAGCAGGGTGTGTTCGGCGTGTTTGAGTACGGCGAGCGGGGGTCGCTCAGGGTACGTGTGTGGTCTGCACACACTCGTCTGAAATGCATTGGTTTGAAACCCATCAGATGGTGCGTGAAGCACTTGGAGTGTCATAAGCGACACAAGATGAGATGAGTCTCTCTCACACACACACACACACACACACACACACACACACACACACACACTTTCAACTCACCTTCTCTCTTTTTCCAGTATGTGCTGAACGACAAAGTTTCCTATCCAGAGACTTTCATGGACTGGGAGTTCAAGATCTCTGTCATGAACGACATCGCCAAGGTGAGAAACCAACAAAAAGTGTTTGTGTGGAGTGTGTGGAACATCAGGACTCGGGGAATAAAAAGTATTTAGTATAAATTGTATTAGTCAGTTAAATGAGATGTGAAATGATATGATGATGAGATAATTTAATACAATTTAAATCTAACTGGTGTTTTTAACCTTTTTAAACCTTTTTAACCGTTTTAACCATTTAACCTCACTGTTTAAACCGTTTAAACTTACAAAATTACATTACATTACATTATATTATGTAATATAATAATAAATTGAAATGA
This sequence comes from Aeoliscus strigatus, assembly GCA_901007665.1. Taxonomy (NCBI): domain Eukaryota; kingdom Metazoa; phylum Chordata; class Actinopteri; order Syngnathiformes; family Centriscidae; genus Aeoliscus; species Aeoliscus strigatus. The sequence continues at coordinate 6,887 of CAAKHB010002133.1, read as the reverse complement.
ATGAGGTGAATCTGTCGTTCTGCTCAGGGCATGTCCTACCTCCATGTCAGTCACATCCAGAGACACGGGCGTCTCAAGTCCACCAACTGTGTGGTGGACAATCGTATGGTGGTGAAGATCACCGACTTTGGCTGCAACTCCTTTCTGAGTCCTGGCAGAGGTGAAGCTCCACGCTGCCGTGCCTCCCCGCCCCCGTCACCGGCCTCATGACTCATTTGTCTCCACCGTCAGATTTGTGGACGGCCCCGGAGCACCTGAGGAAACAGGGCACCTCACAGAAAGGAGACGTCTACAGCTTTGCCATCATTGCTCATGAGATCGTTCTCAGGAAAAGCACCTTCTACACCGAGAGCTGCTCCGACCGAGCAGGTGAAGTGTTTATCGCATCAGTGACCTTTTGGGGAAGTTAATATCAGTTTGTTTGCCAACAGAAAAGCTGTCTCGAGTCATCACGTCCTACTTCAGACCTGATCTGGACTTTGACACGGCTTCAGAGAAGGAATATGAGGTGAGTCAAAAGGGAAGTTTAGCGGTTAGCAGAGTGGACAGTAGAGCTCTGACAGCGTCCTCTGTCTCGTAGGTGTACGCGTTGATTAAAAGTTGTTGGGAGGAGGATCCAGATAAAAGACCCGACTTTAAGAAGGTGGAAATTTGTCTGGGCAAAATCATCAGGTAACGTCTGTCCGTTCTCTGGACTCATCGCAGGTGTTTGTCTTTGACAAACGTTTACTCTCCTTGTCGCTCAGTAAAATTCATAACCAGGACGAGAGCTACATGGACAACATGATAAGGCGGCTGCAGATGTATTCCAGAAACCTGGAGCACCTGGTGGAGGAGAGAACGGCCCTGTATAAAACTGAGAGGGACCGAGCAGACTGCCTCAACTTCATGCTCCTCCCGGGGTCCGTATGAGACGCTGCAGACAAGAAGCTGCGGTAGAACGTTGGTTGTGAGTTGTGAGTGGACACACTGTGTGTGTGTGTGTGTGTTGTGTGCGCAGTCCCGTGGTGAAGAGCTTGAAGGAGACGGGTGTGGTGGAGCCCGAGCTGTACGAGGAGGTCACCATATATTTCAGCGACATCGTGGGGTTCACCACGTTGTGCCAGTACAGCACACCCATGGAGGTGGTGGACATGCTCAACGACATCTACAAGGGCTTTGACAGCATCCTCGACCACCACGATGTGTACAAGGTACCGACTGGACTGATGTGCAGAACGAAAAATCGACATATGTGTACATTTAATTTCATTTGATCTATCTATCCGTTATCTATTTCCTACCTTTTAGATTTCTGGTTCTGGTCGAGCTGCTGTGACAAACCTACTTTGCCTGCAGGATGAATGAAGTCTGTGTGATTCCGCTCGCAGGTGGAGACCATTGGTGACGCCTACATGGTGGCATCCGGGCTCCCAAAGCGAAACGGGAACAGACACGCAGTGGACATCTGCCGTATGGCCCTGGACATCCTCACCTTCATGGGCACCTTCCAGCTGCGACACCTGCCGGGCATCCCAGTGTGGATACGCATCGGTGTGCACTCCGGTAGGCCGCACGCTGACCTTTCCATCCAATTTTCTATTATTTATTTGTATTTTCTTTTATTATTTCGTATTTTATTTATTCCCCTGCTCTGGGACAGTATGGGACTATTTTATCTTATTCAATTTTATTTTCTATCTCTCTGTCTGTAACTGCTCTTCACTCACTTCTTTTGGTATGTTTTAATTATTATGGTCATCTTACGTCAGTTTTTAATAAATTTCATATTGTCACCCCCCCACACACACACTTATTATTATGGTTGTTGTTTTGGTGGTCAATTAATTAAAAATGACTTTTGTTGTGTGTGTGTGTGTGTGCAGGTCTCTGTGCAGCTGGCGTTGTGGGTATAAAGATGCCCAGATATTGTTTATTTGGGGACACAGTCAACACGGCGTCTCGCATGGAGTCGACAGGCCACCGTGAGCAGAGATGAATCATCTGTCATCAATCTGTCATCACCGACCAACACGAGTCTCTTCCTGCTACGTCACATCAGCTGATTATTTCTGTTCGGTTACAGAACCCACCAATCGACATAATCCGATAACGTGACTCCAATCAGGTCTGGGGACGTAAAACAAACGATGTGTGTGATTTCATCCCGCAGCCCTGCGGATCCACGTCAGTCAGCCGACCATCGACATCCTGCAGAGGACGGACTGTAGGTTTGAGTATGAGATCAGAGGAGAAACGTATCTGAAGGTAGATACATGAGTGAAGACATAGAAGTCTGCCCCCCCCCCCACACACACACACACTGATCACGTGTGTTCCTGCAGGGTAAAGGAACAGAGACGACCTACTGGCTGACCGGTGAGACAGGTCAGGACTACGACCTCCCAACTCCACCCACCACGTAAGAAAGCTGCTCTGAACATATTCAGATTTGGTTTGTTGAGCATCATCGTGATCGGCCATTTTTTTCCAGAGAGAACTTCCAGAGGCTCCAGCAAGACCTCGCACACATGATCCTCACATGCCTGGAGCGCCGCTCCCGAGGGTCTGTCCGGAGACAGGAATCGGAGGGGGAGGGGGAGAGCGACCAGCCTGAGTATCTGCACCTGGCGAGTGTGGACAACACGCTGAGCACCTTCCTGTAGGACACAGACACATCACAGACACCTGAGGGTCTCTGAGGACCAGTGTCGGTTGGTGTGTGGCTCCTGGCACTGGACATGAGGCATTTTAAAATGTTTCTTTTATATATTCTTATTGTTATTATTGATTCTTTCTAAACACAGGACACAAGAACAACAGCTGCTTATTAAAATGGTCTTAATGTTATTGATGATGACACTGAATTTAAAGATGAAAGATGTTAGTTTTCAGTGTGTGTGTGTGTGTGTGCTTGTGTACCTGAACCCCATTTATCTGGTTGTAGGACATTAGTATTCTTCTGAGAACCCAACATTTTTACAGTCTGTCAACAACTGCTGAGTCATGTCAGTCAGGACTGAGCTACCCATTGTGTTTTAGATAATACAAGTCTGTTTTTACCCAAATGAGGAGAGAAAACTATAAAAAAAACTGTGTGTGTGCGCTGTGATGTTTCATCATGTTGTAGCTTTAAAAATGTGCATCAAGCCGTCTTTTAACCAAAATGACAGTGTTTTATTTCTGACAGTGACATTTACATGAATTCAAACATAATAGTGTCCATCTGAAATACAGCCATTAAAATCAAAACACAGCTTTTCGTGACGTCTCAGGAAAAAAGAAACAGTTTTTGTGCAGAAAAATGGAAGAGAAACTGCTAAAACATCAAATACCAGCAGGAAACGTGCAGCAGGAACCGCTCACAAGTGTACAAACTGTAAAAAACGTGGCTCCAGCAAACCAAACAGAGATACTGTCAATGCATCATGGTGACACAACATCAGAACCATCTGTGGTACGTGAAGACGACAGCAGGAAGCTACGGCGCTTCATGTTCAACCCTAACCCGGTCATCATCAAGAATAAAAAGAGAAAAGAAAAAGGTCATCCAACGGATGACATACCGCTATAAAACATCACAGCTTGTTTTCATCGTGTGACATTCAAAAAGAAACCTCAACAATAAATTACACACACGTACAAAAACAATAAAAAAAGAAAAGGCAAAACAGCTGTGTTCTTCTCAAATATGCATCTTTACACCAGCACCTGCCAGGAAAATGAAAATCACATAACTGTAATAAAAGGACCCAAACTTCAACTGTACACTAACATGTAAATCAACACGGCTGTTTGAAGTGTGACTGTAAAAACACGTATGAGCCTGTCGACACATCGTCCTGTTGTTTTCTGCTTGAAATCAAGGCACTGAATGAGGTTAACGCCCGGAGATCGAACCTAAACACAACTGGTCTTTTTTCGTCTCTGGTGCAAACTGCACCGATATGATTATCATCAGCCACATGAGTCTATCTAATAACTCCTACTCTAATAATAATAATCTGGTGCAAGGACCTTAAAGCAGTGTTTCTCAGATTGACCACATATCCCCCCAGACAACCCACGGACCATCCCTGGAACAGCAGAGTCCACAAACTGATGTATTATAAACACCCATCACACGTTAGCGGACGCCCCTCGTCATCATCATCATCATCATTTTAGAATCACTGAATGACGAAGATGAACGCGGATTTTAACACTCAATGTACTTTTAACAGATACACTGGGGGGCATTGAATCTGTATCAGTGTAAACCACTGAAGACCATGAATCCAATCCACGTGCAGCAGCGACTGACACTCAGCTCGGTATTTGCCCATCAGATTTTCTTTTCACTGTCCCCGTCTTAACACACAGCCACAGGATGATTTTACCACAAACTTGTCTTTTTTGCTTGCGGACCACAAACTGAGAAACGCGGCCTTAGAAGACTTGATTTGACGTTTCAAATACACGACAAACACACGTTACTGACGTCTCTTTTTAAGTAAATCCTTAACGTAATCCTTCTTCTCGATTGTCTCCGGTTTCAGCTCCAACTTCTTATTGCCTGTTGTGTTTGTGTGTTTGCTCGTTCTGGAGTCCGACAGCAGCCGGCGCTGGGACTCACATGACCAGTGAGTGTTACGATGAACCTCAGAGATCCTGTGTTATCTGACTGACGGCTTCGTAAAAGTCCTTTACGATCCGAGAGATCAACCTGCACGACGATGTAAAGGACGGAGGACATTACAGCGCCCGACACACACACACACACACACACACACACCCACAAACACCTTTGTCCTGAGCTGGAACCCAAGCTGGATCCCAGCCAGGAGACTGACTGGCGCTGCTGCTGTTGCCTGGTACACACACAATGCAGGAGTGTGTGTGTGTGTGTGTGTGTGTGTGTGTGTGTGTGTGTGTGTGTTGGTGCGGCATCTGGTGTGTGACTCAGCTCCTGGGACGTGACACCAATGTTGACCTTCTCACATCCAAACTAAACGAGAAGTTACTCTTGATGACATATATGTGGAGACGAAAGCGGAAAAGAACCGACGATGAAAGCCGTCGATGTGACTCTGATCTGACATCAGCTGACGAACCATCCACAGCCGTGACACCACGATGCTGCAGCTTCTCATCACATCTCTGTTTCCTTCAGGTTCTGGTTCAGTCGGGATCTTTGGTTGGAATTTACTAAGCTGCACTACCCGTGGCGATAAAACATCAACGCACCGGCATTTCTGACGCCGGTGTCTCTGTGTGTCGGTGAAGATATTGCTGCAACCGACTGACTTGAGTTTGTTCATAACTCTCAGAGAAACCGAGAACCGAGAAGAACGCTACAAATCTTTGAGTGAGACGGTCCGTTTGATGCAACACGCAAACACCATGTACAGGATGTCCCACTCTGCTGCAACAGCAACAACAAAACAAAACAAAAAAAAACCCAACTTAGATTCTTGGACTTTCTACATCCGGGAGCCATGGATCTGGAAAAGCTGCGAGATAAAAGGAGATAGATCATGAATGACGGCAGCTCGACCACAACAATCTGATGTCAGAACATGTCCTAGAACATGTCTACGCTCCTGTCTGTCTGGGATGAAGGTGAGGATGACGATGGAGATGGTAACAGAATGAGAGCTGACGTGGCAGCGAGCGACAACAAAAACATACTTATGTTGTGTGTTCTAGTGTGTTTTTTGAATGTCTTTGCGTGTGTGTGTGTTCATATATTGACAGTGTTTATACAACATGTACACAGACTGGGAGGGACATCTAACACTACTGCTGCACTAGAAGGTCAGGGAGATTTCATGTCACCGCGTTGTCATGAGACCACAGAGACGCAGCAGTCGATACGTGGAACACAGTGTGTGTGTGTGCGTGCGTGTGTGTGCACGCTCACACGGAGGCTGGTGCAGGTCAGGGCGACACAGCGGAAAGGTTATTCACCATCGAATTAGCACAATTCTCCAGACGTGCTTCACATCCCAACAAATGCGATGGGATCAGTCTAATGCAGAGAATGTGGATTCTCTTCGGCTGGCTCAAACCCAGCAGACGACCTTTGGTTGCATCTCTCTCCTCCCTGTGCCCTCCACACACACACACACACACCTCACTGACTGAAGGGTCCGGTTTTCTCCTGAAGCACTGCAGCAATCAGAGTCGACAAGGGTTTGAGATGCTGAACACGGTGCCATGAAAACACCCTGAATACTTGTGAACACACACACACACACACACACACACACACACACACACACACTCTAACACGTCTGTCACAGGTCCTCACCCATTCCCAGCTCTCTTTGGAACAAAGCAACATGACTCCCTCATTCCCTAAGCCACTCATTCGGTGTGGTATCTCTCCCTCCCTCCTCCTCCTCCTCCTCCACCTTTGCCGCTTCCTCCTCCTGCATCTCCGTCTGCTTCGTTCGGCAGGAAGGACGGGAGGGGAGAAGAAAAAAAAAAATGAACAGAAAATGAAAACAATGACCACGCTGAGGAGTGTTAGTGAGAGGATGAGGAGTAAATACAGAGACAGATATATGTCTATATATCCAATGAAAGAGTGAGAGAAGAGACAAACAGACGGACAGACGGACAACCAGACACCACAGGCAGAGAGATGTGTGAAGGATGGTGGGAATGTGTGTGTGTGTGTGACTGACATTTTGAGGTGAGTGACATTTGGAGCTGTAGTGGTAGTGCCACGCAGGATCAAAGCGCACACACACACACACACACACACACACACACACACACACACACACACACACACACACACACACACACACACACACACACACACACACACAAAGCAGCAGCCTAGCAGCTTCATCCCCTTGCGAGAGTGTTTGTGTGAGAGAGAGGGAGGGAGAGACATAGAGAGAGAAGGAGCGTGATAG
>CAAKHB010002132.1:0-16807 GCA_901007665.1 Aeoliscus strigatus | reverse complement strand
CAGTGACTTAGATCGTGGCCCACAGACGACCACTCAGAAGACTTTCAACTCCTTCCACCCCACACGCGTGCACACACACACACTCGCACACACACATGCACGCACACACACACACACACACACACACACACACACACACACACATCTGGTCTGCTGATGTTTCTTGCTGATCTGAGATCCACATTTCTTTGTCACAGGCCTCACTCCAGTGGATACTGTAGCTCCGCCCCCTTTTAAATTCATTCCAAAGAGACACACACACACACACACACACACACACACACTCACAGTTTGGGCTTGTTATCTCGCTCTCTGTCTTTCACACACTTTTCACAAATAAACTATCATTGTGTGTTTGCAGGCAGCGAGCTAAACACAAAAGGTGAAAGTTGTTCACACACACACACACACACACACACACATCAAGTCAAACACAGAGTTGCATCCAAGTGCTGCATTAAAGTTTTGGGTGAAAATGAGAGAACACTTTTAAAAAAAGAGAAACATTTTTAATTTTCATCAGGTTTTAAAGTTGCTTATCATCAATAATCAATAAAAACTTTGTCACTGGATCATGTGATGTGACGACGGTTAAAACCTTTAAGTAAATGTCAGGAAACCAAAATCAAGAATAAAAAAGAACACACATCTAATGTACAAAGGTGTATTATTATCAGTAGTTACAATAGTACATCCGTGTAAAAGATATTCCTCAGCTTTAGCCACGCCCTCTGACAAGCCACACCCCCTGCCCACTGCACACTTCTGCCATCAGCTGCCCCTTCCTCTCCTTTTCTAGAGACATCCTTTCTGCAGTCACACTCTCCTGTTGATTGTGAATGCCAACACAACCCTCGATAGTCTGATCCCGGTCCGTCACCGGTGCACTGGTCCATCGCTGAGACGTGTGGAGCAGCAGCCTGGAGGATCTGCAGGGTCTGTGTGTGTGAATGGGAGTTCAGGTTGTGAGAGGGCACTTGTTTAAAGCAACCACCAGAGGCCGCCAGAACAATCACATGTTTCATAGCGCAGGTGCTGAGACCACTACTGGTTTCGAAACAGACTAAGAAAAACATGGCCGTCAGCAGCTGAGGGGGTGATCAGACCTGGGACGATCTGCCAGAGGTCAGAGGCCACATCAGAAGTAGTACTCTTAGTCAGTACAATTAAAGGGAACATAAGCAGATGGAGTATTATGTGGATGAAAAGTAGGATTTCACAGCCTGGTTCCGGATCTCTACTCACATTTCACAGCTTCAGAGATCCTAGGTGGCCAACGACAGCAGGTGGAGGAAACTGTCAAACCAGTCAGGAGGAGGCTTGTATCCACGTCCTCAAACGTCTACCTCCTGTCCGTTAAGATGCCTTCAAACAGCTGTATATGACCCTGAAGGCGGCGGCGGCGGCGGCGGCGGCGGCGGCGGCGGTGGCGGCGGCGGCGGCGGCGGCGGCAGCGGTGTATATCTGATGCTCACTAGTTGTCACACATCTGTGGTTCTTCTTCATGGGATATTGAAAAACGAATAAAAAAAAAAACAGCTAAATTAATGCTGTCAACATAAACGTGTTCTTGGATGGATGTTGACGACGGTCAAACACGTCCATGTCCACTTCCTGCTGCTAGTGTCGTCTATGCAATAAATATTACTATTACTTACTATTTTCTCTGTTCATATTTGACACTTACAAATAATATTAATTATACACAATATAATATGTATTATTTATACACTAATATTTATAAATATGTTGATGTTTAGTTGATTACTTATAACATTAATAATAATATGCTTTTCATTATTTTTAACATGTGATAGTTGTGTTCACAGTTATTGTGGTGGGAGTTCACCATAATACAGATGTCCACACTTAAGACCTCAGAGTTACTTGGACCAGGTAGCAGCGATGTAATGTTCCTCTAATGGTTCTGATCTCAGTGTTGCCTCGACATGTACAGCACAGTTGGACTTTGAACCACAAGGCCTGTGTGTGTTACTTCCTTACAGTGAGGAAGATCATGTGCCACACCGTGAAGAAGGCGGCATGGAGCGGCTATAACGCTCCCGTTTTCTAACCTAAAGCCCCACAAATCCCATTTAAAACACCACCGTAAAACTTCAAACACGTGCACGTCCAATCTAAGCAGTTGCTCCTCTTTGACCGTATCCCCCCTTCTAACGTGGCTAAGTGCTAACAGAAAGCAGCAGTGGGATTAGAGGTGTGCAGGAGTGTTTGTGTGAGTGTATGGGGGGGGGGGGGTTGTTAATGGGCTTGTAGAGCAGCTAATATGGAAAGAAGGACTGTTTAAAAAATTGCTGAGAGGTAGAGAATGAGGCACATGAAAGAAGGAGAAGAAAGGGGAGGAAGAGGTGACCGGTGGCCCCCTGATGTCATACTGGAAACCGCTGGAGGGGGGCAATTTTAACACTACTCCATAAAGACATGGAGGGTAGGGGGTGCCAGCATGGCAAGCGGGTAGCTGCTGATGTTTTGGCTCAGTGTGTGTGTGTGTGTGTGTGTGTGTGTGAAGACAGTAGCAGGAGCTGATGTGGCTGCCTGGTTTATCACCTTCAGTTGAGGAAGAGCAGCTGAAATCCCAAGTGTGCACGTAATTTGATGCTCGTCCTTTTCGTTTCCATCCTTTGCCGACATGTTAATCTTCTTGTTACACCCGACAAACACAGGACAGTCAGATTTACACCGGTTTGTCCGTCATGAGCCACCGTACTTCTAGTACGTGTTTCCAGCCGACCAGTGAGGATGCTTTATCCTCAGTCTCTGCAGGTAGACACGTGTCAGTGCTACACACTCGTCAGGAATCCTGCAGGTAAACTTACATTAACTTCTCAAGTCAGTAACCACAGCAACCAGTTCTAGTATTTGGTATTCCTGTGAGTATTTTAGGCTTTCGATGCTGCACATCCGTTGTGAAATTGATAAAGATGTTTTCCTCGGTGTCTTAGGGTGTAAGTAATTTCAGTTTCTGAGATCACTCCGTTTTGGAGCTGTCCCTGTGAGCTTGACCCGACTGAGAAAAGTCAGTTCCTGGCTATGACCCAGGAAACTTCTGCTGCGAGGGAGGAGAAGGCCCGAAAACCTCGTGTGGCGGCTGGATTTATTTCAACTTCTTCAGGCCGGGAGGCTGTGACTGCAGCTCAGACTGCAACAGACACAGTTTTCTGTTGTGACAGTGGCACAACTATGTAGAACACACACACAAATCTACACAGATGCATATTTGAGATCAACATAAAGATCTGTTGTTGTCTGTTGTTGTCCAACCGGTCACCATTTGTCGTATTGACAACATGTCGATGTGATCTAAATACATAATTGAAGTGGGGTCCACTTTGATCAGAAACATAACACACAAGTGGACAAGAAATTTGAAAAAACACATTATGCGTCTCTCTCTCGCTGACTTTACACAAACACACAGTTAAACCCCCCAAAAAAGAGGCTCTGGTTTCTAAGGAAGCAGTAAACACACCAGGTATCCCACCAGGCTCTCTGCTTAGCCCCCTTCATCTTTTGATGTGTCAAGTAAAAGCTGCTGCCAACAGCAGCAGGCATAGTGAGGGTGTGCACACCACAGCAGTAAAATCAGTTTCTATGCATTTTAATAGATGTTTAGTGTTCCATTAACACACCGGACAGATTTACAGTGATGGAGAGGACAATTTCATTTTCTTATTAGGGTTTTCACTGCAGGTCCCAAAGACTACATGGTCTGCGAATGTCTAGCTCAGGTGAGGAGAATCCTAATTTGAAAAAAATAATATCGAAAATAGTGACGTCAGTGTACATGAAGTAAGAGCCAAAGGTCTGTAGCAGATTAAGCAGTCGCTCTGTGTACGTTTCACATGTCTGTCTATTTTTCTCATCAAGCGTATCAGACTTCGCAGCGGGTCACACCTCCACATATAACTTGAGATGTTCCACCTTTTCCATTTCTTTTGCATGTGTTCATGATGTTTGGCCCAGCACTCCACCAAGGCTCTTCACACATCACGGGAAGTTTGTCACCACTTCCCATGGCCTGTTTGTGTTCTGCCCGCAGTGGTGCATTTGGTAATTGTCAGCAGAAGTTCACAATCATGGTCATTGAGACAATGTGCCGACATCTGGCCCAGGCTTCTAGATAGGGTGTAAATATCAGTGTCCACTTATGATCTTCTCTGTCTGACTGTGAGGTTCCACATCTCCAATTCTGTGTTGGTTTTCTTTTGCACTCAGATGCCGTGTGACACTATGACACAATGGTGTGTGGTATAAGCTTCACCATTAGCTGAAAAATACACACCGCACTCAAAATGCAGCGGGGAATGGAAAGACCATCAGCAACAGCTGTTTGTAACCAAGTTACAGTGTTTTAGTGGCCTTTTCCTTTAATAGAGGAGCACCAGTGCTAGTAATGTTAATAGTAGAGCCATGAATGAGTGCTTAGACGCACACGGTGTCTCCTCTCTGCTCAGTGTACCACCAAATGAAAAGGTTGGACACCTTTAAAAGCCTCATCACACCTGCTGCCAAACGCAAATATGTTAAGAGCAGATCACAGTTGGTCTGGAAGGGAAGGCAGGTACGTGTCGATTGACGCTTTGGATTTCACCTTTACTTTCCAATGGTGGGTTGACACGGTCTGTTGTGTCCAGGTGGAAGAGGCATTCGTTTGTTTGTTTGTTCTCAGATGGACTGGTTGATCCAAACAACAAAGTGCATACTGTGTACATAGAGTGCCATTACCCACATGTTTGCTCTTTGTGTTCTTTCGTCCTTAGGGGTCGTCCGAGAGCCCAGAGTCCAATTAAAAATACGTGGAAGATCAGTGAAGAGTTAAATGTGAAAGTAGAAAAGACCAGAGGTCAGTCTGCAGACACAAACATTATAATTTGCACGCTCATAGTCAAATACACAACTCTTTACATTATCCTAGCTTCCAGACACACACACACACAGAGAGAGAGAGAGAGAGAGAAGAGAGCCTCTAATTTGATGTGTATTTATAGCAGGCTGAGTGACCAGAACACCGCAGTGGATGGAAGAAAATGTCGAGGCGTGATTACACACCACTGTTCCCAGCCCTTTCCCTCCCTTCCTGTAACCAACACACCATGTCTTTACTGGAGAGGCTTTAGTCCTGCATTGTTCGACGAGAAAGATGGACACAAATGCTAATGCTAATGCTAATCTAGGGCCTCGATCGGGGCACACGTCCTTCACAGAGCGGTTGGTCACAGTGGGTGCTGGTGCAGTGACGTGGAATTCAACGGAATCAAAGTGAAGCAACTAAGTAGAAATATTCGGTTTTACAAAACTGAACACACATATCCCAGATTTACTCTTCTTTAATATCACATCCCGTCTGGGGAAACACATCTGACATGGACCGGTCAGACAGGCAGCAGGCCGGTCCTGTTCAATCAGCAGAATCACATGCAGTTCAACATGTTCAACATGTTCAACAGCATCCCTGCATGTCGCATTTCCTTGTTACTTTTGAGGAAACGTCTCATTAGATGCATAGTTCCACATAAGCATGTATATTTCAATGTATTTATCATTTCTGATGAACTGTTTCTATGGTTTAATTGACCATTCACCATCCCGGTACATTCTTTTATCAACCCCCAATCTTTACAAACTGTCAAGCGCTCTCTCTCTTGTGTGAGTATGCAGCGTCAACACGTGGATGTGGAAAAAGGTTCTCAGCGGTAAGACAGTTCACCTGGCTGAAGATTTACAGAGAAGATGAATTCCTTCCATTTGTTCAAACCATCACTGAATAGGACAATCGCCTGCGCCAAAGAATTCCTGCTGGTGTCGTTCCCATACAGACTGCTAGATCGATCTTGTTTTTTTTTTTTGTTTCTTTCTTCTAAACGTCTCTTTCTCTCTCTCCTTTCGCTTTCTCTCTGTTTGTGCGTGTGTGCATTTTTTTTTCTTTTAGCCGTTCGTACCAGAAAGTCTGAAAGAACTAGAAAATATGATATTATGACATGCTATTATATGATATATATGTGTATATATACAGTATATATACATTTATAAGAACTCGTTCTCTCTCGTGTGTGTGTGTTTGTACGTGTGTGTCTGTATATGTGTGTGTTGGTATTAAAGGTGAGAAAAGGAACAGTGGGACGATGATCTCGATGATGTGCTGTATTATGGTGGGAAAGGGGTCACAAGGTCAAGTCGAACACACGGGCAAAGCCACGGTGCCTTGTGATCCTGAGATGTCGGGTTTGTGTGATTAAAGGTCAGCTGAGGCAGAGAAGAAAAGAGACAGAGGCAGAAAGACACAGACGCACTGAGAAAGAGCAAAAACGGGGACAATAATAACTTCTGAGCAGAGCGGTTAGTCGTTTTGTGGTGAGTCTTTCCTCCTTTTTAGGGTGGACCTCACACACATGCAGACGTGCACACATACACACACACATACACTGGATGCCCTCATGAGAAATCAGAAAGAGATTTGAGCTTTATTTGTAAAACCCAGCCGGGGTTGGGACTTCAGACGTGAACCTGTGCATATTTCACATTTCTTGTCTTCAAATATGCATAAATACTTGACATTAAAAATGTGATTTGTATTGGGTTTGTTAAAAGACAATGAATGCATGAGCGTGCGCGCACACACACACACACACACAGACGCTGCAGTTCCAGGTAGTAAACCTCTAATCATAAGAAAATAACAGGGGTGTCAAGGTGATCATAAAACGTAACATATTTCTCGTCTCTGCTTCCATAATGTCACATATTACAGAGCAAAAAGCATCACGGGAAACACCTGCTTCAGAGCGCACAGGTGGTATGATGAGAGAGGCTGCGAGAGCGAAGAGGGACCGATTTAGGCAGAGAGGGGATATTTAGGGGATGTGGAGAAACATGTAATTTGAGGTGTTTTAACAGGGCTCACTGAGGAATGTGTTTCAAAGTGTGTAATTATTATTTTTTGTTGTTGTTGTTAAAGGAATACCGTTTTTACGGACGATAGTCCTGATGGTCAACCGAGTTGTTAAATGTTGTTAAAATGAACCGTCGTACGCCGTGGACACTAGTGATGTTGAACTTATTAATTACTTATCACAAACAAATGAACCTTAGTTTACTTCCTGTTTCCTGTCTCAAAGAGGTTTTCTATGTTCCTATCACCCAATTATTTTGTCCTACATACATTATCCTGGTTTCCTTTTAGTTCCCTTTGGTTTGTTGACAATTCAGTTCAATGTTATTTGTCGACTTTTGTCTCAATGGACTTCACGGTCCACACAATGCTACAAAAGTGCATGTCCAATCAGGGGGGCAGTCGTCCCCGGAACGGCAGGCTCAGAAGTTCAGAAGTAAGAGCAACTCCAGATTGGATGGCACCAACCCTCTGGGAGAGAGAGGTGCAACTTGGTTTAAGAAACATTTGAGGAAGGATTAAGGCATGAACCAGAGGGACAAACTGCATTCTGAAGCTGGGTGAACTCACTCGGAGAAGAGGAATCAGAGGCCTACCTAGGATAGGGACGTGGACGTGGATGAGAGAGAGTAGAGACAATTAGGATAAAGGAAGTAGAGTAAGGGAAGGAGGGATCTCTCCAGGGTCATCACTCCACCTAGTACTGGTTGTCTGTTGGAGTGGTGGTGAGCTGTCACTGCGGATTTTAAGGTAAACTAAACAAAGGAAGAAAAAAGGAGGGAGAGACTGATGAAGAAAGTGAGAGAAAACACAGTGAATATGTAGTCTGAAGTGACAGGGCGCAACATGAGAGGAAACCAGGAAGAAGAATTGAGGACTGAAGAAACAAGAGAATGAAACAGAAACAGGAGGCACACGTCAGCAAACTACACACACAAATAGCTCCAGTGAGGTCGAGATGTCACCGTCTCTGGAGGGACACCAGTGTCAGGACAAGCAGGGTGGCAATGTGACACACTGTCAGGAAACATTTGGAACGTCACCTCTGTGAAAAGTATGAATAGAACCACCTCTGGCAAAGAAGTCAGTGCACCACAGCTCATTGAAACTAGTCTCTAAACTCACACACACACACACACACGCACGCACACTAGCACTGTAACTCCTGTAAGGGAGTGGTGAGAGTGTGAGAGAAGCCAGAGCAGAGACGAGTCGTCTGAAGGAAGGTTAACTCTTTGTGTTCCTCATTCTATGAAAAGAAGTTGAAGAAGTTCCGATTCCTGTTTTAATGGACAGTAAAACCACGCTTTTAGGTGTACCTACATTAAAGCACCTTATAAGGTAAAAAAAACAGGATGAAGGGTCCAACTTGAAGGGTCTTTACCTCCCAGAGACACTTTGAAAAACATCCAATGTCTGACTGTCTGAAAATGTTGAGGGAGCAGTAACAGGAAAGACAAGAACTACTGGGGGTGGTTGACAAAGTGGACACGGAGAAACGACAGAAGACTCAACATGAAAAAGGACGAAGGCGCAGTAAGACACGATATGGATGGATCCATAGGGGGAGGAGTCACAAAAGACAGGAGACTGATAATGTGAATGAGGCACAGAGATGGTGGCGAAAAGCAAAAGAATCAACGCAGTGTCATGTACATCAAGGTCATCTGCAGACGGACTCACGGACAGTTACAGTCGTTCAGCCCTCGGCTGCACCATGCACCCAAGAACGTACGTCTGTCTGTGATGTCATAACTGTGGGACGATGCCGACACGTCACCTGAAGAGGAGCGAACAGACGTGTCAGATCATTCAGTCAATCGTGAATACTGATCAGACACCAAGCGGCCGACATCTGCTCATGACACATGGACTTTCTTCTGTGGTCTCTCTCTCTCTCTCTCTCTCTCTCTCTCTCTCTGCAGGCCTTGGTCAGAACCTCCATAAAACATTGAGCTCAATGGAAAAGAATGCAAATCGTCTCTCTCTCTCTCTCTCTCCCTCACAGTCCCTCTCTCAGTCTCCTCCCCCTCATGTGTCAGACACACACATATTGGTTAGATTAAACTGCCACGGAGGGAGAGACACACACACACACACATACAATTTTTTTTTTCCCAACTTTCGACCCAGTCCTTCTTTTTCCTGTAATCTTTCATGTTACTCTCCTGTTTTTCAGTTCAACAACCAAACACAAGTTCAATTTTTTCAGCACGTGGCGATTGCTACGATCACCACAGGACCAGAGGGCCAAAGCAACCAGCAAAAAGTCACTGTTTGTGTGTCGTTCCCTTAAAACATTCGGCATCGTCGGCTGCAGCAACAGAAGTAGTGGTAATTAGGTAGTTAAGAAAAAACATTGTACAATATAACTGAAAGTACCCACTCGTTAATGTGTTCAGAGCAGACTGACGCATATGAGTAAGATGTCCTGAATGATGTAAGGAAGAGTTGGCATCCAGTCATGGTGGAAAGCATCTCTTACTGCAACTGCAAGTTATTTTTCTGTTGTGACTATTGGCTGAATTTTTGCTTTTCTCAGTCATTTAGAACCATGTCGTGACAATAAATGTATTTATATATATTTTTTGTGCAGGCGAGGAAACCCAAACAGGGGTCACAGTAAAACCGGTGAAGCCCAAAAAACAAAACCACATCAAAAATAGTATCAATGAGGAACAAAGGGAAGTTTAAATGTCAATTTTTATATCAAGATGATGCCGTTTCCACAGTTATTTTGGTCCATCTGTGGATAAACTTGTGTATGGGTAATGATATAAAACACCCACACATTATGGGGAATTTCATGCATGAATCCATCACACCACCTTGGTCATAATTCTTCAGCTGGTATATCGTAATTATACTGAAGTCCCTCACACCGTTTCAAAAATCCACAAGTTTATGAATGTGGCCACAATGAATTACTTCCTCTAGTGTATGAGAACAGTTAGAGTTCACAGTTTGGAATTCATTGTTAAATTGAGTCAATTCAGGGCACTAATGGGAGTTAATAGTTACAAGATGATCCGATTGGACAGGCGGCTTGTGATTGACAGCTGCTGCTCGTCCCTCCTCAGTGAACCACAGACTCTGCCCCTACTGACTCCAGGCAGTTTTAGACATGGAGAGATTTGATAGTAAAATGAAAAAATGTCATGCTCCTACTACTTTCTTTCTTCCGCGTTTCTTTCTTTCTTTCTTTCCATACAGTAAGCTTCTATGAGTATCAGTAGCAAACAGACATCATCTGTAAATGCTTTTGTCTCTGTAAATGCTCTCTCTCTCTCTCTCTCTCTCTCTCTCTCTCTCTCCCCCTTGCTCCTCTCTTCAGCTTTTGCAACGTCACCCTGCCACGTCGAGGACGGGCTGCCTGTCTCTTTTCCTCCCTTCCTCAGGCAGAGGTTAGGAGAGTTCAGGAAACAAAGTGAGAATTAAAAATGGCTCCTCTGAAAGGGAAAACATCCTTTGCTTCGGAACGTCACGCCAACCTGGTGCAGGCACATTAGAAACCTTCAAGAGTTTCATTCTTTGAGAGACAGAGGAGGCAGAGAAGGAAAAAGAAGAGACAAGGAGAGACAAAAAGGCGAGCAGAAAGACAGGGGCACAAATAGATGGAGAAAGAGGAGGTTATTCTGAGAGCTGTATGGGCAGGGCAGTGTGGAGGGTTTCATTTACGTCCTCCTCGCCTCCAAGTCAAAGTAAAGCACACCAGAGAGCTCACATTTTCAACACATTTCACCAGTTTAGTTCACGTGCACGTTCAAAGAAGACCCTTTGAATATAACTAAACATTAATTGTTAATAGATAAACCACCTCTGGAGATGTTTTCTTCAGACCTGATTGACTCTTAGACCACTCATGACTCTTTGTATTTCAATGGGGCCACAATGGCAAAGATTCCCGCTGATCTCGAGGAAACATCCTAGTCAGGAGAGAAGAACATCAGACAGATGTGATGAAATCTTAACTGTATGTACGTTTGTCCAGAATTAGTTCCGTTAAAATAGCTCTGAGCAGCATCATGTGACACACAAACATGCACTGCAGTCTACCAGGAGCAGCCAGCTCTTGTGTCCTGGTAGACACATTAACTCATTATCTCTGCATGCAGCACAATGCAATTTTGCATTGTGCAATTTGTGACTGCCTGTCCTCTCTCCCTCCTGCTATTAATGTTCAACGTATTTCACTTGTTGTTCTTCATATTTATTATATGTGAAAAATCAAAGAAGAATATCCTGTGTCTGAAAAAAGACAGAAGAAGTTGCAGGCTGACGCTCAGGTCCTCTCAGGTACTGACAATAGTCTTTTTTTTTTTTTCCAGCAGATGGAAAGTCGACAGCCTGAAACCCTGGATATGCTCTCGGAAATATTCTAGCACATGATGGAAGGCTTGCTGATGCTGCTGATGTGGCTGAGAATTAACAGAGCAGATTGTAAACGCAAAAAACGAAAATGTGAATGAAAACTGAAAGCATATTTCCTGACTGCAGGTAAGACGGGCTGCTGGCCGCTCATCCAGGCTCCAGGTAACCAGTTCTTTTCCAGGCAGCGCAGACATCATGCGTACTCGTGCTAAAAGAGCGTGATGTATGTTGTATGCTGCACCACGTCAAGACACAAATGTCTTCAACACTCACACACCGACCGTATCGCTGCACTCGGTTCCTCTACCTGGTCTGAAGAAGGAGCGCGGGGAAGGAGAAAACGTTGATCGGTTCCTGAAAGTTAAGAACTTCACAGCCAAGTTGCTGTCATTACAACGGCAGAGCGAATGGGATTACCGTAATGACAGCAACAAGGCTGTTCTCAACTTTCTCAACCTTGGACCTTCTCTCCTTCTCCTAGCTCCTTCTTCGCACCAGGTAGAGGAACTGAGTGCAACTTTGCAGCTTTGAAGTATTGACATTTTAACGTAATTACTCCAGAGTATGCTAGCACAAATGTAGCACCGAGGATGCCATCAGCGTGTGACCTGTGTGAGGTCTCGGTTCGACTAATGACTAAGACCATAAATTTAAGGAGAGTCTGATGGTAGTTGTTGCTTGTGCAATCCGCGGTGCAGTTGTGTGATAAGGTCCAATGTCCAATGGCGATCTGTACCTTTCCTTACACTTTAATGTGTGTTTTCACAGGCTGCCGGGGTCACTGACCTCTGAAGCAACGAGGCACAGCGTTCTGCAGGGATGGAGAAAACACATGCAAGCACCAACAGCAAGGAGGATTTACATGTCAGCAAGTCTGGCTTCTTGGCTTTAATGGCACTGAAGTTCAGGAAACAACTAGGTCTATGTCCACGAGAAGCTAGTTGTCTCGTTAGAAACCAGATTTGAAAAATGAGCCCAGCGAATACAGCTACAGAGAATGTGGTTCACGTCATAGAAAGAAGCAAAAGAATATGTGGAGGCGTCCTGAGTGTGAAGATGAGACAGCTGGTAAAGCTCTTAGCATGTCGGACCGAAGGACTGCTCCACCCCCACTGACACTTTACTATCTGACCTTTGACCTCTACCAGGAGAAGAGCACTGATGTCTGAACTCGTGTTTGTAGCTGCACATAAAACACACACAGTCCTGAATTCATGGCATTTCCTCGCACGTCCATCACTTCACCTGAATCAGTCACTGTGAAGTCACTATTTGAGTACGCAGGTGCGTTCACACTGTTTGAGTATGCGAGAATGTAGTGTACTACTTCTACTTCTTCTACATTCTTCTTCTTCTACTACATTAGAAGAAGAATGTAGATGCTGATTTGAATCAGGTATGTTGGAGCAGGGATGGGAACTTTCTGTGTCCTCAATTTCCCATCATGCCTTTTAGCAAACATGGACACGGGTGGACTTCCACTCTGTTTACACTTTGGACTCATCATGCTGGTCCCCTTAGCAACTCATTGCTGAGCGTTTCCAGATGTTCCGCATAGAAAAAAAGAAGAAAAAAAAAGAAAGACGCCTATGGTGTAGTGTTGCTGCGCAGGAGCATGAAGAGAGTTAATGAAGAACAGAACGCACTCGGTGTCACTGGTCCCACTACAACAAACACTGAGAATGTGGGATTCGATTGGAAGGACGGATTCAGGAGCAGCAGATGAGCAAGAATCACCGATCTCTAATGTTTAACAACAAGTCCTGACTTCCGTCTTCCTCTTCCTGTGCGGAGGGTTTGGTCCGGGAGGAAAACGAATGGAGCTGCTGAAGTTCTGACGCCGGAGGAGATCTGAATGTGAGGGGGCAGTTTAGCCCCGCCTTCTTCACATTTTTTTTCTCTTTAAATGGCGCAGAGAAAGCGCAGTGATGATGCATCAACAACGAATTATCATGGAATGTCTGTTCAGCCGTCTGCCCATCACTCCCGCTCATAGAGATGGAGATAATGAAATGCATCAGCGGCTCTGTCAGATTAACGACAACATGACAACTGTTGTATTCCTTAAAGGGAGATTCAAATTGGACGTGTCGATGACGTTTCGAGTACAAACACCAGGTTGTCTGGTACATTCATACCACCGATCCTCTACCGATTATCCATCAGGAGGTTCGTCTCACCTGACAAACCTCCCTGATGCTCTCACGTGTCGACTTGGACCTGCCTGCAGGACGTCTCCCTCTCTTAGGCCCCGCCTCCTCTTTCAGTGGAGTATGAACCTTGGACGGGGGCTTTTACTTCAGACTCTTCTTTAAACAGTCTGTCAAGTCACTTTACAAGTGTACATTCTATCCAGAATTAAAGCTTTCTGAGTGTTTCCATCAGGAGAGTTAGGCAGCTGACTTCAGGGGTTTACAGCTGGAATTTTTAAAATCTTAACATGTTGGCATTTCTTTTAACTAAAGACACAGAACCATAAATGTAAGTTTTAATGGTGCAGACGTATGGGCTTATCACACAAACAGCCCGGGATGTGTCTCTGCGAGTGGGGGATGGCATCTGATTCCGCTCACATTGGGAAAAGGAAAAAAGTGCGACAGAGAGACATAAAGTGTTAAACATTCCCCCCTCTCTCTTCCCTTCTCTGGCTCTGACTTCTCTCACTCCACTTTTTTTTCCATTTGTTCACTCCCAGCGAGCTCCTCCCCTTCTTCTTTCAGTCCAGCCCATCCTTTATTCAACAGCCTTCATTCCATCGTTGTTTTAACCTCCATTATTCACCCTTTTTTTTTCTTCTTTTATCACCGAGGAACTTCATTTGAATAATTTCTACCTCGGTCTTCCAGTTGTGCTCCACAGCTGAGCTAAAACACACACACACACACACACACAGAACTGTCACTGATGTCGGGGATGCTGCATTGTGACAGACTCGTGCTGCTGATGATGGTCTGACCTGTGGGATTACTTACTGATTGTGATGTGTTCATACACAAAGCAACAATATACATTTGTTCCTCATTCATTTTCATAAGGTGACATAGGATGAAAATGTAGAAAAGGTACTCGTCCACCACTTTGCTTCATGTTTAGTCGCGTTATCGCAATGCTAAAACAAGGTGAAATCAGACAAACGGATGTGAGTATAAAATTATAGCATTTTCAAAATAAAGTCCAAGCAGTTAGTTTCAGACACCTGAGCTGGAAGCTGTTTTCAACTGATTTATTTTTGAAGGATCTGCATCCTGAAAAATGAATAATTTTGAATTAAATGTGAATTCACAAGAGCAGTCATGTTTTAATTTCACACATATGCCTCGTGTGCGTGATTGCTTTAGGCTATTTCAGTAATTCCTTGCGGTTACCAGAGGAGTGGTTTCCATACACACATATATATTTACTTACCAGACATACTCCTCATGCCTGTCTGAGTTCGCCTCGGCAATCACATCGAAAACCAGGCGCTGTGCGTGAGTGAGAGTGGATGTGAACGCAGGTACAGGTTGATGCAGTCAGTGATGCAGTCACGACTACTGCGCCTACGGACTGTTACGGTTACGAGGACTGTTACGGTTACGAGGACTGTTACTGTTACGAGGACTGTTACTGCTCACTTGGTGATACCAGCAAAAACTGTACCAGTGTGACAATATGATGAGAAACTTAGTGGAGTTCTGAGTTCAGTTTGACCTCATTGACAGAGCGAGAGGCAGCGAGAGAGACTCCGAGGAAGAATTATGGAGCAGGGGGGGAGGGAAGGAGGGTGAGTCATGCATGTGGACGTGGCTCCCCTCTTCTCTCTCTTTCTCCTCTGCGTTCTCGATCATCGTGTCTCGGTCTTTGTCCATATACCTCCTTTTGCTTCCAAAACCAGAGCAAGGCCTGCAATTATCTGCTTTTGGTAAAGAGAGAGGAAGAAGGAGACTGCGGCCATCTTGAAGCTGCTTCCCTCACTCTCTCTCCTTCTCTCTCCCCCTATCGCTCTCTATCTCTCTCAACCCAGCAACTTCCTTCCTAGACTTTGAGATTAGGCTGATGTTAATTTTCTCTCTTTCTCCTTCTTGGTTGTGGTTGGGGTTAACGACAGGTGCCAGCTGAATGTCATTCGTCTTTATGGGCACACGCTTCTGATGGGAAACAGTCAAGAAGTACAAAGTATTCTGTCTCTGAGAGGTGAACTAACCACATATCACCGATGGACCAGATATCTCCTTTGTGACACCAACATCTTTCTTTCTATTGTTCAAAGTTGTGGCTGAGGAACTTCTACTTCTGGCAGCTTCTATTCAGTTTTACAATCGGGCTTTGTTTTTGCTCCCAGTTTTTCCTCCCGACTAAAAACAGGAGGGAACATCAGTTCAGGCTATTTGAGGCCTTTTTGGTACCGTTGGGCAGAGTTGGCCGATTTCCTTGTTTCCCACTCGTTCTGGCTTCATGTTGCACATACCTGCCTGTGAGTGGTTCTTCCATTAGGACTCCACGATAAGCCTTTTCAGGATTGGTGATTAGACCTCATCTGTACGTGAAATTCATCAACCCTTTTAGCACCGATGGTATCGCTGCTGATACGCTGACGCTGAGAACTTCTCAGTTGTCAGGAACCGATCGTAGCTTTCTCCCCACCGAGCCGTTGGACGTTTTCTCCTTCTCCTAGCTCCTTCTTCACACCAGGTGGATGAACTGCAGCTTTTCAGCTTTCAGTGACCGCTCAATGTTTGTCTAATCGCGGTGCTCCAACGCATGCTAGCGCGAATGTAGCGCTGGAGACACCGTTGGTGTTAAAGGGTTAAATGCAGCCTCCTGCGTGTCGATGCTGGTGTTGTAAATGAAAGATGTTTGAAATCTGGTGTGTTTTCAGCCACAGATGTGAAGCACTGAAAGAAATACTGTGATATTCATGACATGCCTAGTGTAAGGGTGTGTTTGGGCGGTGGGATTGTTTGTGTGACCCATCCACGGGGACCTACTCGCTTCTGTTACTGGTGCGCCAGTGCTCACTGAGGATTAAACCCTTATCAGAAAGAGCAACAAGTCAACATGTTCCTTTGTTGTGTTTGTTGTTTCATTCTTTAATCTTTTCCGACTTCCAAACGAAGCCTAATAATTCAGAGGACGGGAGGACACCGTGGAGACAGAAAGGCTAATTAAGTAGCGGCCAGTTCCTGTCAAACACCCTCTCACACGCTCACGCACACAGAAACACATGATTATTAGTTGTAAAGCGCTCGTTGCTGCCATACACACACTTGCAGTAAATGATTATTGGCAGGAGGCCCCCTCTCACACACACACACACACACACACACACACACACACACACACACACACACACACGTACACCTCTGCATGTAAACTCCTATTTTCTCCCCTTTGCCAGTAGCACAAACTTCAAACGACCAATAGCTTCCGTTCATAAAAAGCACACACACACACACACACACACACACACACACACACACACACACACACACACACACACACACACACACATACATGTTTACTACTGACACTCTCAAAGGCAGTAAT
>CAAKHB010002131.1:84772-111831 GCA_901007665.1 Aeoliscus strigatus | reverse complement strand
CCAGTAAACGGAGGAAACAGGCGGCTCAATCCCCCTCCCCCGCCCCAGTGTGGACGGTTCACTTTGACCACTGCGGTGAGTGTCTATATATTCTCGCTATTTGTGGTCAAATGGGTCTCATAAACGACCATGAGCATACTGTGAAGTTCTGTCGGATGTTTGTCAAATCAGAGAGAATCCTAAGCAGGCAGGATGAAAAGAATGAATGATAGCTGGCTAGTGATAGATGGCTGTTAGATATGATATAGATATCTCTAATTGATAATGATAGCGAGGTAATATTAAATAGTGTTCAAAATGTATTGATTAGTTGAAATTCGTAGTTATCCTGTAAGATTCATCACTTGTGTGTGTGTTGCAATTCCCATGCGACCCCAGTAGATGTCGGTATTCTGCCAATTTTTACATATTGCAGTTCACTCCACGATCTGGAGTGAAAACGCACATGTTTTGCATCTTTTTGGCCGATTGTCCAGATGGATACGGAAAACACAGGGGGAGAAAATGCATTCTTTTGAAAATGTGTGTCAGGGTGGAGGAAAATGAATACACAGCCCTCCGTTTTGCATTTAGATGATGAATCTGCATACATTCCGTATTGCCCGACCCCCCCGATCTCCAGCCTTCGATGTCTTAACCCCCAAAGTCTCATAACAACGATGTTACGTTTGTACATCAGAACATACTGATACTGTTCGGTTTAAAGCCGTGAATTGTGAATGTTCTGAGTCTGTCTGTCTCGCAGCTCTGCACTGACACTCGCCGTTGTGTTTTGTTTATTTCATGCGGCTGCCACTGAAATTGAGCGGCTCTTGTTGCCACAGTAACTCCTACGAGATCAGCAGCATTTTTACGATCACTTCTCCGGTCAAAATTCACATTTTGGGCAGTTGAATGTCTAGATGTGCTTTCGTCCCTTTCCTCCATGTCTCCTACATGCCGATGCTGTTAGCATTGTTTGTTATTGGGGGCCCACGCCCCCAATAACAAACCTGCGTGCGCATCCTAATTTGATTGACATGATCATCACACAGCCCGTCCGCCCCCTGATCGACTGCGTGTTGCTTTCTCAACACACAGTTAGATTATAAGGTAAAATACCCATTTCAAAATTGGAGTCGTACTGTCAATAACAACGGGGGACAGCGTCTCAACTTGTGGGACGTGTGAAAAGTAATGGAAATGCTTGACTGTCCTGCACAAAGTGGGACATCCCATCACCCGCGTTGACATTGCCCTTCCTTCTCAGTTGCTAGAAAGACCAAGCTACAAACATATATGGTTTGATGACGCGCTGACATGTGTGGTTCATTTTATTGCTTGTTGCCTGAGACGGATACACATGAAATCAAAGCAGGACAAATAGCCTGTGGCGATTTGTTCACTCACCGTGAGGCATTTGGTGTGGGTTTGGTTCTGCCCTGGGTGCAGCTCTCCCAGATACTGTTGGCCATGTGGTTTCCAATGGCAGCCAGGACCTGTGTGAGCTCTCCAGGCCAGTCGTCCAGGTCCAGCGAGCGTACACGCGAAAGGTGAGTCCCCAGATTTCTGTGGATACCAGAGCACTCAATGCAGATCAGCGCACCCAGGTTGAGACTGGCCCAAGTAGGATCTGCAGGGACCAAGAGAAGAGGGGTTAACCAACATACACTGAGACTGAAAGAACTGTAACACTGGATGGAAACAGCACACAAGAACTCACTTGGTGCTTCACAGTCGACACACAGACTGTTGCCCTTGGCATTACGGATGGCCTGTAGGGCCACCGCCTCACTCTGGCTGCTCCTCCGAGCCTGCAAACAAAAACAGTGTTTAAACCTTGACCCGCACTTATAAAGGGTATTTATTTATCTGTTTGATAATGACGATGGACACACATGTCATTTTCAATGTGTCATTTTCAATGTGTTTCTCACAAAGTTACCGGCAAATCTGTCTTGCCAAGCCACATTCGGATTGTGCCAATCAGCATATACTTGATGTGACGTGACGACAACGGGATGTACTGGTAGCTGTAGTTAGAGCAACAGTATGGTAGCTCCCCCTTCAGAGATTATTGTGGCTGCTGATGTAGCAACTTCATTCACAGTAGGACAAGTAATATAGAATTTTAAGTACTGCCAGCAGCCTGGAAACAATCACTGTCAGATGAATGCTAATAAAATTGACACTGAGATCATCCAGCCACTGAGATACAGAAACCTCTAATTTCTGTTGGATTCCAGTCGCTCAAAGCAAGAAACAAACTGGTTTCAGGCTCTGTGTACCTTGTTCCTGCCGCTCTCACAGGACTGCAGACTTGCCAGGATCTGACTCTCTATAGCTGACACCCATGAGTCCCGCTCCTCTAGGCTCTGAGCCTCAAAGTGCCATGTCTGTCCAGTGAATGACACAATGATAAAGTCTGCATTCTCTTCGTCTGCAAGTAAAGTGAAGAGGATCAAACTCAACAGTGCACGTGGATGATTAATCAGCTGTTGATAAATTCACAGTCATCATGATGAAAAGAAATAACAAAAAAAGAGATGCATGATGAGAAAACAGTCATTTGGATGGAGGAGAAAACACAAAAATCTTGTTATTACACTGAAAATAAAACAAATGAATTTGGGATGCAGGTGTCAGGCAGGAGGACGATACTGTATTTAAATATGCGCAGTTTATTCGTCCTCACTTGTTACCTGTCTTATTTATGTTTCTCAAGCTACCAAAGCTCTTTAATTTCCACATTTTGCGTTTGGCTGCAGAGTGAGAGATAAGCAGAGGGAAGGAAAAAAAGAGAGAGCACAGGTATTAAAAATAGGCTCCTAAGACATTTTCACTGAAACATCCTCACAGAAGAGACAGAGATGTTTAGAAAAAAAGGGAAAAGACAATGAACATATAAGCGTTATTCTTTTGATTGGCTCCCATCTATCATCTCCCGGTGGGAGGAATTGTGTGAATGTATGAGTATAGCTTGAGTATCTTCTCTTCATGGCATTTTTCTCACACTGTCCTTCTACTCTACTCCTCCTACGTTTTTATGCTCAAAACTGAGTGTGAAAGAGCTTTTTTTACTGTAACATCATCATTTTCTTCCTTTCGTGTTGTGTCAGTCATCATTCCAAATTGTATTTTACATTTCTTTCGGGATATGAATAAAGTATCTATCTATGTCACAAGAATCCATTCATTCATTCATTCATTCGTTCATTCGTTCATTCATTCGTTCATTCGTTCATTCATTCATCTTCGCATTACAGTTAAGTTAAGTTAAGTTACCGGTAAGGTGTAAGAAACACACCAATGATAGCACCACGTGGTCTACAGTAAAGGTTGTCAGTCATCCAGGTCATAGTAACTTGTTAGGTTCAATCATAAGCGTCTGGACTCACTAGTTTGCTTGAAGATGTTTTGTCACTTATCTGAGAAGAAACTTCTTGAATTTAACCCAGAAAGTGAACTGGAAGATGAAATTCTCGATTTACCAGTCAATTTACATTCTGACATTCCCTCTCACCACTACAGTAGAGAAACATATCATATATCTCCATTTCAGCCCAAGACAGATGGTTAATGCTGCGGTTAATGCAGCCCTCTGGTACAGCTGCAGCTTCTTCCTCCTCAGTGTCTCACTGTCGCCACTAGATATAAAATATGGTATTGGGAGACACAAGTGTGCCGGGAATATTTCTGCTGTACAAAATACTTGCGCTTGTACTTCTAGTAACTGTAACTTGAATATATATGTGAGTTTACCTTCAGCTTGCCCAATGGCTGCGTCGCCTTTTTGATTCATGCTCTTTTTCCTCCTGTTCTTCTTCCTGTCACTCATGGGTGACGACTGGCCAGAGTCTTTTCCAGCAAACTGACTCGCAGTCCCTTCTAGGGCATCTGGCATTTGGTGAGAAAACATCAGAAATGACAGCATTGTACACAGCCTTAGATAGAGAAGCAGTGTTGGTTTCCTGCAGGTCCTACCGACACTTTGTGCTTTTGTGGACAATGATGAGGGGCAGCGCTGAAGTCCTCGCTCTCCTCCTTGAGGCGACAAACCACCAGATCGGTCATCAACCACAGACAAGGTGGCTGGACACAACTGAGGAACTAAAAGAAGGACAGGAAGAGTGACGTGTAAATCTATGCAACCCAGTCTCCTACGAATTACGTTCCCACACAGTTAAAACACATTTTCATTATGTTGCATTAGTAACGGGATATAATTTATTTCTTTTTTCTGAAAACCTTTCTTAAAATAAGATTTAGGCAATCATACTTTGAGGCTGACAAGATTAAATCAGACTTTTTAAGACTGACATCTTTGGTACTTTGGTACCTGTGCTGGTGTTATCAGCAGCTGTCATCTCCTTACTCAGCCCGTTGACACTAGAGGCAGGTGGGACAGGTGAGGGTCCTGCAGGTGCAACAGCTCTTGGAGGACGTTTCCCAGGAACCTTAACTGTCACACGCAGTAGGTCGATTTCCTTTCCATGCACATTCTGCGTGTAGTCCTGAAATTGACAAATGCCACGCAAATTAAGAAAATGTGTCATTGAGCCAAACTCATGTTGGTTCATTACAACCTGCTGCCATAGTTACTGTTACTACATCAAGTATAGTGAGCAATTTGTGATTGATTTACCATCACAATTCATAGTTATTTTCAAAAAGTGGCTCATTTATTCAAGCACTGGAGGACACAATCGGTGTGTAGCCTGAGGAGGGAGCTTAAAGAGTTTAAACATAACATGGATATGAATTTACTTCCCCCAGCACATGTTGATGTTGTTTTTTTGCTCATGGTTTACTGATGGATTGATCAGGCTTGTGATGTTCTCTTACATTGCAGCTAGAGTGATAAGACAGCATGCCGTTGTTGGACAAGGTTACATATTTCTTCTTCCACTCCTTGTTCAAAGAGCTGCCACTTCTCTTCCACAGGATGCTCTGTCAAACACACACACAAAGATCACTCACAGAACTACACAGATTCACTGCAGATTCTGGCTAAATTTGGAACAGACATAAAGTACAGTGTCTTCAAAGCTCATCAAAAAGTAGATAGTAGTAGTGCAATCCTGAAACAACTGCAGAAATCATACAGTAATAATAGAATATTACATTTTTGTGTTTCATCCATAGACATGTCATCATTCCCAATGGTAGATTTGATAGACACAGATAACCAAACTTAAAAAAGTAAAACCAGAAATTCAATTCTATTTTTAGCCAGAAGATACGGTATGTGCTTACACAGCTAATTTCACAATTTCTAAGAAACCATAGTTTATACACACACACACACACACACATATACCAGTGTGTGTGTGTGTGTGTGTGTGTGTGTGTGTGTGTGTGTGTGTGTGTGTGTGTGTGTGTGTGTGTGTGTAACTATGGTCTTCAATTTGACGTAAAAAATTGCCTTTGTAATGTTCTGCAAACCTGTTTGAGGGGAACACCACGTGTGTTACTCAAGTCTCCTTTTGAATCCGCAGCTCTTTTATCTGAGTCCCGGTTCTGAAAGAAATCCAACAGGGGGATTAAAGCAGAGCAGGTTTCTTCAGAGTGGGAGGGTCAGAGATGAAGCTCAGTGGAGTGAAATGTTAGTGAGGGATAATGATTGACAATAATGTGTGAGATGCCAGCAGCAGCTATCGACGACTGACCTTGAAGAGTGACGGCCGTCTGGGGATGTTTTTCAAGGAACGTGAGCTGGTACTGCCTCCCCCCTCTCCCTGTGCAACCCTCAGCTCTCTGTGACTGACCACTGGAGTGGAGGGGAGGGAATAGGCATAGCCACTACTTTGGCCATTAGAGGCCTGGGAGGAGGAGGGAGTGCGGACATGGGGTCAGCAGGTCAGGATGAGGGAAATGGAAATGGAAATGGAGGAATGGAGGCGTGAAGGAGAGAATGAAAGTGGGTTAGAAGATGAAATGTGTTAAACAGCAAACACAAACTGGGAGATGATTGACACCATACATTTTTCAGTTGCCAATCATCGTGAAAACGGTTCCAGATGAATGGTGATGCAGTGATGAATGGTCTTTGAAATGGCATAAAAATGAGATTTCACATATTCTTCACCACCTATTTTGTGTTGCTATATAGATCTAACCAATTAGCTCCCCAAGGTTCTGTTTTGTGCCCCAAACTCTTTTTAGTTAATGTTTACACTTACATTTATTTAATAGTGTAACACTGTAATACTGTAACATTTGACTCAGCTTAATGATTTTTTAATAGTCCCTCCCTTCTTACTGTGGACATGTTTTCTAAAATGTGAGCATTGTAATTTCCCAGTTACTGAATGTGTTTCCTCACCAGCTCTAAAATATACAGAAAAGGATAAGGGGAGCAACTGTGCTACTTCCTATAAGCCTGCAGAGGTGTGCAAAACCTTACAGCTGAGAGCATGCTTCAATTGTAAAGACAACAGAAACGAGAGAAACTGGCTTTCACCTGTAATGTTTTTATCAGGTCTTACTGTATGTAATACCTGTCGAGACTGCAAAAAGAAAGGCTGAATGTGTTTACCCACCCTTCAACAGATGAAGAGTTTCAAGCCTCAAGTTGTGTCAAAACTACACTCTCCAAGACACACTGGTTTCAGGTGTGTTACCTGGCCAGGAAATGATGCTGATCCAGGTGTGGAGCCTCCAGAGTGACTGGGCGAATTGGGTAGGGACTTGCAAGCCTGTAGTGCTGCCTGCTTCTTCTGGGCTACAATCTTCTGGGCAGCTGAAAAACAGGCGTGGATTGCCGGTGACACAAGTTCTCATTTGTGATCAATCAAGCCTTTGTTGTGTCTTTTGTGCTAATTGGCCACATTTTCCCACTCACCCTCTGAAAACACTCGATCTACGTTGAAGCCGTAGGTTGCGCAGGTCTCATAGAAAAGTGCGTGACGCACATCGATGCAAAGCTGCCTGGCTCGCTGATCCTCAATCACACGAGGGTTTGTGCTACTTATTTTGTCTGAACAAAAAATACATCCGTATTACCATTTTTGAATACTTGGTTCAAGGATTTACATTTACACAACTATATCAATTAACATTATTTATTAAAGGACAGAATGCATTTTCATCATGGTTGTAATTGTAGAATCAGGTATGACTGATACAGAATATAAAACATTAATATTTACATTAGGGTCTAGTTTAGTGAACAGTATTGCACCCATATATTAATTGCATAAAATTCAATTATTAGGTATTCCATCAGCTCAAACCAAAGTTTACTGTACAGCTAGCTAATGCTATTGTCAGTGGCTAATGTTATGCTGCTCTGACATACATTGATTGACAATGATTTGAAGTAAAAGTTCCAGTCTAACCTTGATAAAAATCACTGAAATAAAATTACTGCAAAACTTCTCCTGAAAGGTAGCTATTGCATTGAAGAAGTGGACCATAAGAAGCCGACATTAGCAGCTAACTGTTGGTCAGACTCTTGCTCAGAAAGTTAAATAAAGTACAATTTTATACACACACACACACACACACACACACACACACACACACACACACACACAGTGATAGATTGATAGATAGACAGACACTGAACTGGAGTGGATAGAAGCTTGTTAATATTCAAGGAAACGTGCCACCTGGTTATAGCCTTCACCAGGCAGCCAATCAGAGAGAACTTTGTCCATGAATATTAATGCCGTCTCTCCTGCTGATCCAATCTAGCATCAACCATGGCAGAGTGTACGTGATGGATATGTCCCTGCAGGTAACTATGCTTTATGGCAGCATGTCCCAGCATATGCAAAGACATGTGATTCGAGTGATTTTGCACTGACCTTGAGTCCCAACTACGATGACAGGGAGATCTGTGCGGTGTGTGCTGAGCTGACTGTAGAGCTGGTAGAGCTCCTGGAAGCTGCCTTCATTTTCCAGACTGAAGACTAGAATCACTGCATCAACCCAGCTGCTGAACTGAAGCCAGGGAGAGATGATAGTCATCCGTTTGTGTGATGGATAATTAATGCTGCATGTATTATAGTTCACACACACACACACACACACACACACACACACACACACAGAAGCACCTGTGCATCAGGCAGCCCAGCTTCCTCCCGGATCAGTAATAAATGGCTCTGTCCATCCACCAGCACTTCCTTTTTATACCGGCCACCTAACAAGAAGAACAACAGACCGGTCATTCGAGCATGGCTGCATTAAAGAAACTCCCTCACCACTGCAAAACATGAACAATATGATAAGTGCTGTAAGAAGTAAGTGCAGCCAGTAGTAAGGACTGGAAAACATATATCGACATTAAAAGTCAAGTAGTTAGAAGACAAACTATGTATATTTCTTACCATCAGGTTTCTCTAAAGCAACATAACTGCCTGTGATATATTTGTTCACCAGTGCTGACTTGCCACTTTTGAGACTTCCCAGAATGCCCTGAGAGACAACAGAAAGAAATGTAAGACCTTGAAGTGCATTCATCGTAAAAAGAAAAAATATAACGCTCAGACTTCCTCAGCTGTTTGTATTTCATTCATTTCAGAAGCTCAGTTTGTTAGTATGTCAAGAAAATTGAATAAAAACTGGTTAAATCTTCAAAGCTATTTTTGAGGGCCAAAGGACATACATGCATCATCTGTTAAGAACCTTTTTACAGCCTTCATAAAATTAAAATATCATAACTGTTTGTCCAGAGGTGTGTGTACTTTTTGGCCTCACCAGTCGCAGCTCTGGGATGGATCTACTCAGGTTCCATTCTTGGCTGTTGGCAATATTTACTAGAGACAGAGAACACAGACACACAAATATCATGATGGTCTGTCGGCGAGCAACAAATCACAGCTGGTCACCATAAGCACACGTGTGGACTTGCAGGGTGTGTTAATGAATATGACCTTTCAGTCACAACATGGGGGATCTGACAAACCACTCGTTATCCACTTTCTCTGCCCCCATGCTGTAAAATGATGGGTCACTGTGTGGTGAGTGACTGAGGCCTTCACTGGATACTTCAGTTCAGCTGTCATTCAAAGCTCCTCTGTGGATGTGAACCCATCGTCACAAGGGCAGGGTTCGAGCACAGCTGTGACTAATTAAAATAGAGAAAAAAAAGAGGTGGCATGGCCCCAATGTGATGTGACGCTCGCACCCAAACACCCAGCTGCAGCCTCAGAGGAGACAGACAGAAAAACCCCGAGGAGAAAAGATAAAGTGAGACTACAGCTGTATGCATGTCAACAACCACCCAAATCTATTGAACACTTTGTAAAGGCCTAAAATCCAAACAGACGTACAGCTACCACATGTCAGCAAAAGCAACCAAATGGTTGGTATCTTCAAATATTTCAGAAATACATGAAGCGAGTTTTTTTTTGTTTTTTTTTTTTTTTACTATGTTCAGAAGGACATATATGATCATTTAAAATCAAATCCATGCCAGGTGTGTTACATCATCAATGCACATTGATATACAAATCATCTATCCATCTATGTAAGAAATGATAAAATAGAGTAACACTGGGACACCATGTTCCAGGTAACAATGCAAGTATGGTTTGACTCGAAATGATCATCCTGAGAAACAGGTGCTTTAACAAGTCCACAAGTTTGGTGGAGATAAAGTAACACTGCAAGCTTTGGGAAATTGTGAACAGAAAATCAATGTACAAAGGTAAAGGAGTTGGGGTGTGGTTTTTCAGAGTAACGTTTCCATGGTTCACAGCCCCACAGTTTATGAAGTGAATGACTGAATTAGTGACTGAACACAGTCATTACATAAAGAAGTAAAGGCCCACAAGTTTGTTGGTCTCATCTTCTGGAGGCCATGATCGTCTGAATTTCATGGTTATCTTTCAATGAGTTGTTAACGTGGATCAAATAACAGCCCATCATTTTCATCCCAGGCAGAAACACATCAGTGGATAGGCAAGGGTAGGGAATACAGAGGAGATTTTAACTAATGGATCAGTTGAAAATATGAATGTATCAAATAAAATTGAAGTGTCTAGTTTAACAATGAATAGTAAAGCCAGTTGTGATGCACATCAGGCAGGAGAAAAGGGGCTTAGATACGAGCTGCTGCCGCACGCAGCAACTCCTGCCACACAAACAGACAAGCCCGGACTTTGTCCGTGTTTGTCTTTCTTTCTCAGCCAAAAGGGATCACAGTCATGATCCTTCAGCTGCTTTGACGCACACTTTTGCACAGAAAGTCAATTATCCACACACAACGCTTCAAACCAGCCCACTCCATCCCCACATGTCACCCGTTGCTGTCAGTTAAAACTAGCAATTCTGATTTTAGTTCCATTGTCTGACTTTATCACAAGCCTCTCTGCCTGTGTCACACACAGACAGAGACACACATATCCTCCTCCGCCCTTCTGTTTCATCAGCCTCTGTAGCACCAGCAGCAGTCCTGCCGGTTGCCATGGCAACACTTCCTCCTGCCCTGTGTGTGTGTGTGTCTGTGTGTGTGTGTGTGTGTGTTTGCGTGTGTGCAGTCGGAGGGGGCTATCTCACAATATGCATGTGTAACAGTGTGAATACACAATGAGTGAATGAATATATAAAACACATACTCATACACATACTCACGACGGCTGACACTGGTTCTTTAAGCACACGTTTGTGAAATCCACCGTTGTATTTAGGCTCTGCATCTTAAAAATGCAATATGATGTAATTTAAAGTGAATGTCTTGCAGCGAAAGGTGACATAGTTCCAGAATATATAGTGGGCGGATCAAAGAAGGGATTAGAAATGTTCTTGATTGGATGTAGAGCCAAGCATTCGTTACTTTTTGACAGGGGAGAACAAATGACGAGTTTCTCCTCCCCAGCCACTGCAGTGAAATGAAGCCAAGACAAAAAAAATCAACAATCCATCTGTGATCACCAGCTCCTCTCCCCTTTGGCTTCATTATGAGATTTAAACCCATGCTGGGAACATCGGTACAGTGTGTGTGTGAGCGCAGAGATTACCCTGCAGCAGTGTGAAATCGGCCCGCGCTCTGAGGGGAATTAGATTAAGACTGTCCAAGACGACTGCATTGTCAGCTTCCAGATCAAAGAACTTCATCTGTCATTGATTTGAACCAGCACATGGCTTCAGGATAATGTTTCTTGGCACATGATGGTGTTATAGCCTGTAAATGTATTCTATGTGGCACCCTTTGGAGAAGATAAACCGCACCCTACCCCACCCTGGCTAAATGCCTCAGCACAGATGAAGGGCCCATACTCTGTCTGGTAATCGCTTGGCGATGCGCTAGACTGTGGATTGTCTCTGATTGTGTTGTCACTGATGTCAACACGAATGGTGGATTTAGTCAAAGATGATGTGTGTGCATGTCTGTGACCTCCTACCTTCCTCCTCACTGGAATCCCTCTGGATATAAACAGGAGGCGGCGTGGAGGATGACCCCGCTGCCCCTGAACTGCTCTTTGTGAAAATGCCGCTGATGAATTTGAGCATCTTCCTGTCTTTAGCTGAGCCGCGTTGGCCCTGCGTTGCCTGCTGGGCTTCCCGGGCCAGACCCAAGTCTTCAGAGAGGCTGTTGAGGTCACTGTTATCCAATGTACGGCTTTTACCCTTACGTTGCGGTTTGGCGACCTGCGTGGAAGGTGCAGGTAGGGAGGTCGAACCTGATTTCAGCCTGTCCTTCCTAGGAATGTCTCTCATCACCGCAGCCATCCCACCTCCTATCTCCAGTGGTATTCCAGCTTGGACCTCGTCTTGGAGGTCTCTCCATGGTTCAGGCCTGCTGGCCTCAGTCCATGACGCCCTGCAGGGACCTGGTGAGCGTGTTGGCATGCGGCAGTCTTTTCGGTCAAGACTCTGGGCCGAGGTTGGGCTGCGCTCTCTCCCATCTCTGGACTCCCGTCCACGGGTCGCCACACTACTGTGGGATTTGATCAGACTGACAGGCCGCTGTCCTGTTGGACGAATAGGGAGGCAGGTTCTGGTTGGGGTGCGTATGGGCTCAGATGCCTCTGTCGGGGGTGTTGTGGTCAGTGACGGAGACCTACGTTGCTTGGCCTCTGGGCTGCAGAGTCGAGTCAAGCCAATCTCTGCAGACTTCTGAATTGTCGTCCTCTCAGCTGGCAAGGGGATTGAAAGGTTGCACTGTGGCTTGTCACTCCCTGTTCTTGGGGCATCCACAGTGGGTGAAGGTTTATCTTTCATGGGGCTAAGGGGTTTTCTCTCTCCATCTCTGAGTTCAGTTAATTTTACCCCTTTTACAATTGCAGCACTCTCAGCACATTGTGGCTGGTTCCGAACCACTTCTGCTCCATTCTTAGCTCGGGCTTGCGCTTCACCTCCAGCCTCTGCTCTCACTCCAACCTCCTCTCCTTCCATTCCTGGCTGGGTTCCCAGTCCAGCTTCAGGACTCCTCCCGTGGCCACTGCTCTTGGCCTCCCCATTCTCTTCCACAGCCTCTACCTTGACTAAGGTGAGAGAGATGAGGTAGGTGGTACGCTGCAGGGCTCCGCCTCCGCTCATGTGGTCAGGCTTCGGTGGACACACAGTAATTGAATAAAACCAGATGGAGTAACATGAACAAGTTTGCCAATGAGTTGGGTTGTGGCAGCACTGACACAAAAAACTTACATGCAGGGAGACTGAGTTTCTTCTTGGAAGATACAACAGCAGAGAGACTGCTGGATTCATCCATCCCCCAAATCCCCTATTTGATAGTTTGGTGTGTGAGTCACTGACTTCTTTAACACAGTGCAGCTCATCTGTTCCCAAAAAACAACCAATTAAAATCTCCACACTGCATATGTCAGCAGCTTCTGAGCCAAATAAATCTTCATGAGGATGTCTGATGCCTCATTCCTGATGCTAATTATTTACTTGACCTTAATTTCTATTTGCAGCAACCCCATTTTATATGTTGCTCCTCTTCACTCATCTTGTAGCAGAGAAAAAAAACGTAGTACAATTCAGAACAAAAAACAGCTCCGCATCATACGTCATCAAGAATGTGATCAGCACCAGGTAAAATCTAAAAATGCGACAGAAGCCCACCAGAGTAAACTCGGTGCAGTCCAGTCCAGATCATGGGGTCTCGCTCCAAGCTTCACATGTGTGTTGACAGCAGCATCCATTGAGAGAGCAGGGCAACAGGAAGCAAGACAGCCTCACCGACACACACAGGAAGGGCATTGATGAGCGCTGAAGGGGATCAGGTGGAGGAGCCAACAGAAGGTCTGGCGGATGTCTGTAGATGCATGATGGAGTCAGGGTGCATCCAGCCATCACACCCTTCTCCTAGGCCGATTGTGTCCTCTGAGCGCATCAACCGACACAGAGGAGGCGAGTCACTGCTCCGACAGCTCACCAGCAGGATCTTCGAAGAAAACACTGTCGTACAGGTTCAACGAATCCGTAGGGCTTCACACACTCACCGTCACACATGTACAGCTCTCACACGATCCTCTCGCCGTCTCTCAAACCAACTGACAGGAATCTCCAACGTCCCTCCCTCCTCATGCCCCTCCTTGTTGCAATCCATACAATGCAGGAGGATCCTGCTCCTCTTCTTTCCCTCGTTTATTTTTTTTCTCTCTCTTTCTCGTTGGCTCTTGCTGCCTCTTTCAGTCTGTGCCGGGTCCCTGCTCTTTTATTGCTCATCCCTCCCGTCCCCTCCTCCCCTCCATCTTTCTCCCTGTATGCTGGAGAAGAGGGGGGAGGCAATGGGTGGTAAAGCAGCAGTGCGCACATGCTGGACTTAGGAAATAAGGGGCGACCACAGGAGAAAAGCTCAGTGAAACAGGAAGGGGAATAAAGGAGATAGATATGATGGAAGGTCAAAAGATATGCTGTTAACCAGTGGCTCCCTCTATCATTTATGCATTTACTCAGTTTTTTATTGTATCAAGATCACCCATCTCTCTTAAGCTGAGTGAACTGATTTGAGCTCGAGTGTGTGTGGCTCTCTGTGAGACTCCTCCTCAGTAGGAGGCTTGGCTTATTTGTTGCTAAGGTGTTACAATCTTCCTGGCGCTGGTGGCACAATCATCCCCTCTATCCTCCCTCCATTTGTACATCCTCTACAGCTCTCTGTCTCACAATGGGTTCCTAAGTGTGTGTGTGTGTGTGTGTGTGTGTGTGTGTGTGTGTGTGTGTGTGTGTGTGTGCGTGACACATGTGAGTAAAAGACATTTCCTGTGAGTGTATTGATCTCTCGTCTATTGCCTGTATGGCAGATGTTCATTAACAGAAGTGGGAAAGCTCTGGACTCAGCAGTAGTGTGAGAGGATGAGAAATGACAACATGTAGACATAAACAAAGTAAGATGCTTCATGTACAGTGGTTGGCAACCAACACATTGCAGCAATCATCATCCTTGAAATATCAGCAGGCATATTTTCATGCTCATTACTCTCCGATTAAAAATAGGTCGTTAATGTGAAATGAGAGGATGCATTTCCCCATTGCCGCATCCCACCATTATCCCACAGTACATGATCTGGCTGTCCACCTGCTCCGCCTGCCTGGCCCTCCCCTCCCCGGCCAGAGAGAGGGCAATAACTACTCACACTGAATACAAAAGACCCCTGACGACTGCCTTTGGCTCAAGGGAGAGGCACAACCTGAAAGGAATTACGACCGCTGCCTCAATAGCAAGAAGAAGATGTAGACGACAACGAAGAAGCGATATTCTGCCACCAAGATAGAAATTCTGTTGTTGTTTTTTTTTGTTTTGTTTTAGTGTGCTGTTGCTGCACCCATGTATCTAAACAAGAAATCAAGAAATATATCTATATATATATATATATATATAAAAAGTAGGCAGAGTTTGCAGAACCTCTGTCTTTCTCAGGTCCACACATAAAAGCACATTGATGTCCATGAGCCGGTGCTGTTAGATGGACAGTGGCCAAGGGAACTGGTCATGGTGGGTGATTTTTCATTTCTCCTTCACTGTCCTCTCTAGCAGCCCCCCCTCCTCACCCCCACCCCCCAAAAAAAATCTGTCTCTGCTGCTATGCTGCAGCAAACACTTGACCAGTCACACTTCAATGGCTTCATTTAGCTCCTAGAGCATTTTCCTCCGTGTTATTTTCTCCTTGGTACACAGTCCAAAAAAAGAGGTTGTGCCTACACTCACTCAACCAGGTCCACAGAGGATACATCAGCTTTGATGCTTGCTTGTAATTATCGAAATATTCAATTGAATGTTTCTTTTTGCATGAATACGATTCATTATGAAAATATGACTATCCAAATTACTACAAAGTAAGCACTGGTATACCACACTAACTTTTGTCCCTGGTTAGTGAGATGTAGTCTCATGTACTAATAAAGATAGAAATAATACAAAATAAATAGAAGAGAGCCTGAAGCACATGAGCAGCAGTAAAAAGTCACCAAATGTGAGAATTTGCTTCTTGGGTGTTTCCTGAATTTTGAAAGAATATAGCTGTGAGTGTGATAAGTAGGTCAAATGAATCATAACTTAGTGTCATGATTATTATATTCTAAATAGGACAATATCGCATTGAATGAAATGAGCATTTTCATTGAGTGAGTATTTTAATTTTTAATTCCTTCTGATCGTTTTGTAGAATTTAATTTGGGTCAAGTATTTGTACATTATAGTAAATCTACTTTTGTTTCTTCACCCACTGATCCGCATGCATGATGCATGACATGAAGTACATACAAAAAGACAAAACATTAACTGGAAACCATGGGAAGTAACATGAGGAAATGATGTAAAACTGATCAACTTCTCATGTAAAAGCCCCGTGTGTCTGAGAGGAAGTGGCTTTGAGGGCAGTTGCAGAATGCCGTACAGGAAGTGGGCCGCACAGCAGGTTTCTTCCGGCTGCCATGGCGATTGCTGCTGAGGGATGTTGCCATTGGTTGCAGTTTCCAGAGGATGAGTGAGAAATAAATGCCCCTACATACTACCACAGAGGGATTGTAATATGATTATGAGGAGTATGAGGTGAGAATAGTGACAAACCTTGAGGTGAAAACACCCAAGAAAACGCACAGGAAATGGAAGTAGATCTCAATCAGCTTTCACATTGTCACACCTCAGTGATATTTATCAAAGTCTATTGTAGGACAATGTTATGCTTTATGACAATAAGATTAATTGAATTTTCACTTTTAAATTTTGACATCAATCATTCTTGCAGCCAGAGCACGAACCATATCAGATGCCACATGGTACTTTCAATGAACAAAAGCAGAAAGAAGAACTTACCTTGAATGCTGTGAAGGTAAACTTTAAGGCCTGAGCGCAGTTGTGGATCCCCTACTTTTTCAAACTGCTTAGAAAGTCTGATGAGTGCGCTCTGAAGAGATTCATGTCTCTTGATCTCTGCTCTTATTGCAGTGGAGTAAAGCGATTTACTGTTGCTGTTCATCCTGACACGTGGATCTGCTGTAAATTGATGAAATGCGCCCGTTTCAGCCCATTTGAACTCCTGGCTGTTTCACAGATGAAATGCAAAGACACAGAAGCAGCTGAGAAGAAGTGGTGGCTCAGGATGTTTCACTTTCCTCTGCAGGTCTCAACTGAACTGAATTCACTTCCTTATTTGAAACCATGTTCATCACTGCAGCAGCTCTGAGGGTAGAAAAGAGTAGACAGTGCCACGAACGTGCTCCACTACGAGGGACATGAAAACACAAGTCATAGGAGGAAAACATCTTAGCAGTGATCAATCTAAACTTCACAATTAACTTCTGATGCAGAAAAATGTTTTGACTAACATAACAACAGTTCAAATCAAGGGCTCCAACAGGCTAAATATCCCTGTACTAAGCAGAGCAAAGAGAGAGCTGTATAATCAGGTCTCACGTCTGTATTCTGCTTTCAATATATCTATACACTATTATATATGTACAAATGTATAAAATGTATATAAAATGCATATATATTTAATGTATATATGTTGATTATGTTACCTACGGACAGATATAATTGTAAAATTACAAAAACGAAAAACAATGGATTTACACATTTTACATTAATGAGTAAGGACGTAGACACATCCTGACGTCATATGTGTTACTGACGTCATTGACCCGCCCTCTCCGCCACCGAAAACATTCGTCTGACCATCAGGAGTCTGTGAGAGCCACACGGCAGCTATTTATTTAGACTTTCGTAACAGTTGGACTCAGCTAGGAGAGCACCTCTATTCGAATATGGTCTGTGGCGGTTTCACCTGCTCAAAGAATGCGCTTTGTTCCCTGAATGTGGTTTATATGGTGAGTACAAAATGGTTCATCATGCTAAGTATTAGCTATGGCTAGTTTGTCTCCGAATGAGCTAACGAAGCGTTAGCTAGCAGTTCAGCCACAGCGCAGTTCAATTAATGATGCTCTTTGTTACCCCTGTTCCTCCGTTTTCACGTTGCCAATAACGGTCGGAGTTTATGTGATAGTAGTGACTATATTTAGAAAGCTGACAGCTTCACTATATGCTTGTACCTTGTAATATTCGAAGAAAGTAGTCTCCGTATGCTGTCAGGTAGCCAGGAGGCTATCGACATTCTAGCTATCGTTAGCTTGAACGCCACCTGATCTCATCTGTGAAATGAGACTGAATCCTCTTAATTTTGTCCGTTATTAACTTAACTTTAACTGAACAATAAATCAGCTAACAAAACCGTCAAGTATTACTGTGATACTAATAACATGGTCGTTTTCCAAACAATTGTGGTCAATAGGATAGAGAATGA
This sequence comes from Aeoliscus strigatus, assembly GCA_901007665.1. NCBI lineage: Eukaryota > Metazoa > Chordata > Actinopteri > Syngnathiformes > Centriscidae > Aeoliscus > Aeoliscus strigatus. Next base: position 94,153 of record CAAKHB010002131.1, on the reverse strand, counting down.
TGAAATTCAATGAAAGGATTTATAGCTATATTGTGCTTTTGTGTACGTATATTATTTCTTCCACACATTTACCAAGTAATTCAACGTTCAAGAACGTGTCCATGGCAGCACTTCTCTTTACAGGCCCAACATGACTTGTGTTAACTGTAAAATGAAATTGTCTCTTAAGTTTTGAACTTAGTTTTAGGCCCTCTTCTGAGAACGTTGTGTACTCATAGTTCACATTAGTGAGTCTAGCTGGTTTGATACCAGAGTTGAATCAGCTTTGAGTAGTTTGTTTCATGCCATAGCATTTGGCAAAGAACCTGGAGAGCACACTGGAGGACACTTGGAGATACTCACTAAAAGTTTGACTCAGCATTGACTGCTGAGTAAGATGCTGGCATGTAAAATCAACACAATAAGATAAGAAAAACAAACAAAACCTTCTGTCCCCATAATGAGTTTAGTGATTGAAAATCAGTTGTGACAATATTTTTTTTTTCTTGCATAAATGGCTACTGGCGACAACTGAATTACATTTAGAGCTGAATTTAGGAGTAAGAATCACATTGAGCAAAATCGTTTTAATCCCTATTAAAATTACAAATATATTAGGATTAAGTATTGACATTTAATCGTGAGACAATAGGACAATTAAATGTTTCATTGTCTCTTATAGTTTCAGTGTTCATTAGATTGGGGTCAATAGATGTGAAAATATGTGAAAAATGTCAGATAGCTTTAAACTTCTTGTGTCTGTGCGCCTGTTGTTGCCGCATGTTGTTACACATGTGATGAGTTCTGTTGATCAGCAAGCAGCCTCAGCTGACTCTGGTTAACTTCCTTCTCTCTACCTCACAGCTCGTAGGGCTGCTGCTCATAGCTGTCGCAGCATGGGGGAAGGGCTTCGGCTTGGTGTCCAGCATCCACATCATCGGAGGGGTCATAGCAGTGGGTGTCTTCCTGCTGCTTATTGCCATCGTAGGACTCATCGGAGCGATACACCACCACCAAGTCATGCTTTTCTTTGTATCCTTTCTTTGCCACATGCATGGCATTACCAGAGAGGTTCTATGATTCCATTGTGAATGAAATTATGAGGTTTGTAGAGTTGTTTCCTTGACCTCTTGTCCCCAGTACATGGTTATTCTGTTTATTGTTTTCTTGTTCCAATTTGGTGTCTCCTGTTCCTGCTTGGCAATGAACCGTGGCCAGCAGGTGAGTAAACTCCCATTAAATACCTTCTTAATAATTCAATAACGTCTTGTGTCACACTTTGCCCATGTTCATGTCAACATTTATTTTAAAATAGGGTTTTTATTAGTTGCACAAATAAATTATGTAATTTTTTTATAGTAGGTTAATCATCATAATTTAATGATCATGAAAGAATGAATTCAGTGGTCATATCTCCAAAGCTATAATTAATTCAATGGTCATTGCTTTATATATTTAAAAGGGGTCATGCAGTGACTCATTATCACATCTCGAAGACAAGGACAACAAATTTGTTGGTTTCTTCAGGTGCTCTCAAATGGCCCCTTTGATAGATAGATGTGGATGCAACTAGACTGGTTGTCAGAGACATACAACAGATAGTTGTTCACTCTTGTTTGTTCCTTTTTGCTTTTGCAGGAGGTACTTCTGAACTCTGCTTGGGGAATGTTGCAAAATAAGACAAAGATGGACCTGGAGAGCCAGCTGAACTGCTGTGGGCTGCTCAATGTCAATGCCACCCGGCCTCAGTTTGAGCTGGATTTTCATAACTGCCCCGCTGTAAGTTTGTGTTGTCTCATTGTCATCCTCACCAAACATTTCATATACATGAGCAATTCAAAGTGCAGTGTAGACCATATAAAGTCAAAACATAAGATTCGCCATGAAAGGAGGAGGGAAGGGAAGGTACACACACACTATGTATGTACAGTGTGTGTGTGTGTGTGTGTGTGTGTATGAATATTTCTATTCAGTTTAAAAACTCTCAGACATTAGCAATGTGCAAAGTGACAGCACATCTGAGTAAGTTAGTATATCAGCCTGGATGTGTTTGTTAAAATAAGTCAAAAAGAAGGTCCCAAGGGCTCAGCCACAACAGGCACATACTCGATGAATGTCACATTTGAAATCGATTGTGTTTCTGTATTATCCAGTTGATAAACCGTCATCTTCATAGAGGAGGAATCATTGGTTCTGCTGTCTGTGGGTAAAAAAATGCATTTTAGAACTGTTGCACAGTATAAGTCACAAAAGCTTTACCAGAATAAGTAGGCCATGCTCTGTAGCTCTCAGAATAGATTTTGGTTGCCAATGCTTGTAGCGCTGTCAAACCATGGACTGCAGAGGACTGAAGTTTCCGTCTTCTATTTTTGTGTCTTTGACTCCAGTTATGCAAGAAGACCGGTCCCTGTTTCACCTGCGGGGATATGATGCTCAATCATGCATCCGAGGCCCTGAGGATCCTCGGCGGAGTTGGCCTTTTTTTCAGCTTCACAGAGGTCAGTGTCCCATGTCCTCACCTTCTTCTTCAAACCATTCCATCACCTGTTGTTTTGAGTTTTTCCGCACATTTTTTCAGCAAGTCAGTGTCAGAAGAGCACAAACTAGTCACACACACGTTATATATAAGAATACATGTACATTAAACATTATGTCAGCCTATGATACATACAGTATACCCTAGGAAGGGTTAAGGTGTCACAAGTAGGATATTTTTCAGCCTTGTTTATCTTGTTTTTAAATCTCCTTTTTGTTGTTGTTTTTACAGATCCTTGGAGTTTGGCTCGCAGTGCGCTACAGGAACCAGAAGGATCCACGAGCCAACCCAAGTGCTTTCCTATAGAGTGCCACATGAACACCATGCAATTTCAGACACACTGGTACACACAAAATCACGCACATTTAGAAGCAGACACACAATATTCAGAGCCTCATACACATACACGGGATGGACGAACACACACCTGCACCTGAGACTGGGAAACCACAACAACCTATCCACACATTTTTGCTCAAATGCCTGGATACTTATGCATGAAAGCGGGACTTGTAATACCAACAAGTGTGACTTGCTGGTATCGTGGCCTGGCCTTGATTTGAGTACCAGAATTTTCTGATTTCAGCTCGCTAGTTTCTAACAAGCGATGATGCATCTCTGCACATGCCTGCGCAGACGAGCAGCCTCAATGTTGATAACCTCACACATACACACTGTCTCTCCCGCTCTCTCCAACCTGATGACTGGTGTCATCGATCGTCAATTCACCTGTACGCACCTTGAATTGTAGTGCCACAACAAATATATTCCTCTGGTCTGTCTTATCATTGACGTGTAGCGCTGTGTACATCCAGCCAGCAGGGGGTGAACTGGAGTTGAAGTTTTTTGGAATGTATATTGTTTTTTCCCAGATGCCACACATGCCAGGATGTAACAGGTGTAGGGTGCAAGCATAGATTTTAAGTAGTTGCTGGTCATTCGGGTTCAAATATTTATGAACTGTAACTGAGCCAACTAAGTTTTAACAGTCACAGATATTGGAATGCCAACAGACTGCAAATTGATGTTGTACATAATCTTTCATTACCATTGTTCCCAAAACACATCCACCATGGTTTTATCATATTGTTGCGACCCCTACCCGCCCCACTATATTTAATAACTTCCTTTGTGTCACACAGCAGTGTTGCTTCATATATTCTGGTTGTAGAAAAGTGGATTCAAGTACATATCATTATGTCCCGTGTAACTGGAAGAAACCACAAAAATGTTTAAAAAAAGTGCTGTATGATTTAAAGTAACTAGAGGCAACTACAAATCATAAGCCTAATTTATTTTTTACCAGGGCTGTGGACCCAGGTCACGTGACTTGGACTCAACTCTTAAATCTGATGACATGAGACGTTACACCTGGACTATGGACCAATGACTGTGATGCCAAAAGAAATTCTCAGCAATTCAGCTGAATTTTCTCAATTTCATTTTCACTTTGGACCAGTCTGTCAGTGGCCAATCAAGTTGCGCAACCAAGAGAAGGAAGATTACACTGTAGTCTATAAAAATACCTGCAGAACATGAAAACAGGGAAACAAAATCTACCAGACAGGAACCAAGTGTCTTCATTTCACATTTTGGGAAGTGAGAAGCCTTTATCTAGAGAACTAGCAGTTCACTAAGGAGTCGACTCCCCCATCTGAGGGTTTGAAATTGTAAATGGACTTGGGACTTGACTCCCACATGTGGACTGTGTGAGAGTTGTCTCTCTTGGCTCTGGACTTGAGTCCAGACTCGTGACTCTGGCCCACCTCTGGTTTTTATAGTGTCAATTGTGAAAATGTGTTCTTGGCTGCAATTGTTTTTTTTTAATTGTAAAATTTTCTTTTGCCAAATAATTTTGTTCTTGTAATTGATTTCTTTGGTTTATCAGTGTTAAGTGCTTTTTGTGAAGAAATGTGTAAAATATTTAAGTTAAGTTTGATCGAGCACATGAGGCGGAAAGGTGGTGTGTTTTTTCATGATATGGTTCTGAGGCTTGATATTGGATATTTCTTGTTCATTAATTGTCTTTTAAGATGTGTTCCTCTTTCTAATAGGTTTTAACTTAAGGACTAACAAAAACTTTACATGTCTTACTTGAACCTGTCAATTACGCTGATGTGGATTTCCTGCTGCTGGTTTTGAAGTTAAATTTGGTTTGACAGATCTTATGCATTGTTATGCCATATATTACACCTCACTCTGAATTTATGTGCACTTCCTATTGGAACGAATCTCTCTTTTTTCTTATATTTCAGACTTAATTTTACAAATAAAACCTCAAATTGGAAATCATATCCATTTAGACTATCCAGTGCTTTGGGAGTGCAGCAGAGATGTTGTACCTTCCACCACATGGGGGCAGCACAGTGCCCTGCTGCTGCGATAGTTTCACCTATCAATGATAGGGATGATACTTCAGCCTTCTGACAGGAGCAAATGTCTGAAGACAAGCAGGGAATTTACAGACTGAAGCGTCTCTTTTCCAATTGCAACCTCTGCACGTTGATGATCAAAATCAATGTACTTAGGCTGAGTCCCTGTGATATTCCTTCAGAAGCCCATTAATCCCTTCAGCTGGGTTGGGTCCAGTGCTGTGGGGGTGGGTAGGGGGCTACGGCAGAAGGAGAGCTCTGAGAGATAAGGGAATGAAATTATCTATACCTTAAGACTGTTCTCCAGGAGGCTATAAGACTCCCACCATCATATAAAAGGCAGTGACCCAATCTGCCCTGAGGTCCTGCAGGTCCGCTTTCCTGAGACACAGGAACATTTATGTAAGTGAAAATGTGCCTGCTAAGGACTTTGGGTCTTGAGAGTTTCCGGTGGAAGGGGGACTTTAGAAACTGCGCCACACATCACATCCCCTATACTGTCAGCGTGCCACTCTCCTGAGGGCCGGATGCCAGTCCCCACCCTGTGATGCGTGTCCATATGCCGGGTGTATTAGCTCAGAGAAGCTGTGGAGAATCACACCGACAGGGATGACCATCTGTCCCCTTACAGATATAGAATGGGCTGTGCAAGCACACGAAGGCAGGAATCTTTAAACATTTGGTCGATTATATCACAACACCACAGTGAATGGCCTTCACAAGGGCTTGTCCTGTGAGCTGAACTAATTATGTGTGGCTGTCAGCTGGGTCTAATAATAGAATATATGGTAGAGGAAGTATTCACAAATGCATAATGCACTTACTAGTACTGAAAGTATGAAACCCTTAAGTACTAATATACCTCCTGATATATGTTTGATTATAAATACTGGTGCCACTGTGTGTGAGCAACTTGACTTAAATTTAGGCAAGTAGTTCAGGCCCGCGGGTTTGTTGAGCTCCATGAAAAGGTCAAAAAATAAATCTGAAGAGGTGGAAAGAAGAAAAAAAAATGTTTAAATCGTTTTTTCTTAAATCGATGTAATAAATATACAGGTTTGCGATTGCAAGTCTTATGCCTTGTTCAGAGCTGATTATTTATTAGATACGAAAACCTAACGATTAAATGTGCATAAATAGTTGTTTGCATTTCTGTTTGAATCGGCACTGATAGTCCTTTACACATGGAATATAGAATGTATTGGGTACGGATCTAGATTCTCCTCACAGCAGCTTCATGACGATGAAGCAGGAAAGCAAATCATTCTCATCAGTGCAGTGAGACAAACAGCTCAATATTAGCTATCAATAATGAAACGGCAGGGATGCACATTGGATGGCCTTTGCTGGTGATGTCTCTCTCTCGCTCTGTCTATGCAGTGTTGCCGTGGTGCAGAATGCAGTGTGTGTTGTGTGTGTGTGTGTGTGTGTGGGAGGGGGGGGTTAATATAGCAGTTTTTCTGTGTAAATAGCAGATTAAATTGACCCCTGTTGAACTTTGGACATGTGCCTCTGATGTTCTCTTTGGACCTCTGACAAGCGTGTAAGAAAAACAAGAGAGAACCTTAACAGAAGCTTTCATAGTTGTGTCTTGAACTGTGAAATCAAGTAGCTCATTGGGGGAGTGCTCGATTCCATGACCGTTTTCTTTCTCCAGTGGGAGAAATTTGAGGCGTGCAGTTCAGCTATAACACACAGTCTATGTTGGAGAAGTGATTCGCTAATGAAACTCCAGATTTAACATAAAGATGAGATAAGTACAGTATTTACCACTTTACACTTAAGAACACGGCAGGAAATAAACAATTACAAATCAAGTTCATAAATTATCACAGTATTGACAAGTGGCATATCTATATGTTTTATATAGATAAAACATATGTGACATGAATTTATGCAATAAATTCCCTCTCCCAAGTTATAAAGTAGTTACTGTATATAGATGTGGGGATTCAGTCTCTTCTTATAATTAATTCCCTATTATGAGTCTTCATTGTCGATTTTGAGTTCTTTTCCGACACTTAAAATGAGAAAAGGACAAAGCTCATAAATTACTTTATAAAAACAACTAATTGGCATAGGAAGAAGAATAAACCAAAGCTAAAATATTGTCATAGGCAACTGGACGTTTGTTGTTCTGAACAGATGGTGGGGGGTTCTGACTCTGACTAATTTCAGCATGCTTTTGGAGGTGGGAGGAAGCTGGAGAACCTGAAAACGAACCTGGGGAGAGACAAATGTGAAGAAACCTTTTTCTTTCCAGCCTTGCTCACACGTACACTTAGTGGGAACATCCGGTTTGTACTTCGCGGGCACCCGGTGCACGTGGCCGCGGGTGTACGTCAGCAGCGGCAGCTCAGCACCGTGGACAGCGGCTGGTCCCATCCAGCAGCCGGAGCCTCGTCCCCCAGCTGCCGGGAGCACTGGGAGCTTCACCCGGCGCCGACCGACCGATGACAGCGGATCAACAGCCTCTTGTTTACAGGTTGTCACTCAGGTTGTTTCTTTTCTTCACCACCTCCCCGTTCCGGAAGTAGCAGCTGCTGCTGGTTGGATCTCCCAGCCGACCATTTCGAGGAGGAAAATCAGCGCCAGCAGGATCATCACCACCATCTATCAGATCCAATAATCAATGCTGCTGTGTAATTGACGACATCGTCCTCGTCCTCCTTCGCTGATTAGACACAACAACAAATATAGCAGTGTGCCTTTTTTATTTTGATTGTTCGGCCTTTTTTTGGGAGGGGGCACACAGATGCTGATGGACATCGAGCGAAGATGGGAAACGTGGGGCTTTCGGGTGTTTTTCTGTTCCCATATTTCCAGCTAGGCTGCTGGGGAAGAAAATGCAAATGAAACGGATTGTGTTTTTGATCTCGACGGGGATTGAAGGGATGAATCTCGGATCAACTGAGGGCTTTGCAGGCGGGAGATGAAATGAAAATGATGCTATATTGAAAAGGGACAACCTAGTTAGAAAACAGACAAATCATTATTCTCATCATCATCAAAATTGTACTTCCGTTTCATCCCCACGACCCTTTTTGGTGGATTATGATTTTTGCCAAGAGCCCCAAATGTGACTGTGTGGATGGAATGTCGTTGGATCTCACAGCCCATCATCTTGTGTCTCCAGGCTCGGTGCTTCTGTCTCTTCCACTCGTCCATTCTCTCGCTGTCTTCTGCTTTGGGTAGCAAAACATGTAGGCTTTTTTTTTTTTTTTTTTTTTTTGCTGCAAGCCCTAGTGCATGTGAAAAAATAAGGTGTGTTTTGGAGCAGCAGTGCAGGGAATGAGGGGAAAAATGGACGAGTTGTTTTCTGTAGGTGAATATTAAAAAGGAGTCAAATAGACAGTTTAAGGAGAATTCCCCCACAATAACAATGAGCAAATCTGGTGTTTGTGATCAGTGATACTGGAAGGAGACGAGTCAATGCACATCTGTTAATTTCAGTCTCTATGTAGCCAAACATGTTCAAGTATCGGATCCGCATGTTTTTTAATGAACTGAAAGTGCTGGTGTTTATGCGATCCGATTCGAGACAGTCCGGCTCAGACACAGAGAGACGCTCCACCACCATGCGGGGTCTGGGGATGGGCGGCTGCGGCTGGCCGCCTTTCGTCGACTGCCATTCCCGGGATGACGAGGAGGAGTACTACGGCAGCGACCCGCGGCCCCGGAGCCTGGCGTTTGAGGACAAGGAGCCCAAGCTGCAAGTGGGCCTGGATGCGGTGTCTCTGGCCAGCACCGCCAGCAGCCTGCGGACCCCCCAGTGCCGGATCTGTTTCCAAGGCCCGGAGCAGGTAGGTGCAGCCTCTGAATGTGCTTGGTGCCATTCCTCTGTAGTGAAACGGATTTCAATTCCAATCAGCCATTTTCCCTTTTATTGTACACATCACAAAGGATCTCTCTCTCTCTCTCTCTCTCTCTCTCTCTCTCTCTCCCTCTCTCTCCCTCTCCCTCTCTCGCTCTGTCTCTCTCTCGCTCTATCCACACCTTCCCCCCAGCAGCGTCCCTAGGAGGAAAAAAAACAATCTAGGTTGAGGATGTAGAGCTCTGACAGAGGTATTGTCTTGTGTGTGAAAAGATGATTGCTTATCTGAGTAACACTGTTTTCATAACTGGAGCTGGAGAGGCAGCAGTGTCCCACACATCTGAAATCCGGCCAGCATAGCAACAAAGAAAGTTAGCCAATTAGGTCTGCAGGATGACAAACAGAATGAGAGGGACTGAATATGTATGAGTCACAATCATTTTAGACATTTCAATCAACCGCCCCTCCCACCCCATCTCCCTTCACATGTGTCACAGAACAGGATGATCTGGAACAACGATGATGATGTTCATGTGATCATCATTGTTCCTGGTTGGACGTTGGACAATGGTGTCATGGGCCCTGATGAAGTGGACATGCACTCTGTACTTTTGTTTATATTCTAAAAGCAGTTATAAGTCGTGATTTATTCTATAAAATCAGCACAGATGATGGCTGTG
>CAAKHB010002131.1:68489-84752 GCA_901007665.1 Aeoliscus strigatus | reverse complement strand
TATGATCTCCCCCCCCACACACACACACACACCCCACCCCCCCACCACCACACACACACACACACACACACACACACACCAGCCGGATGATTTGAAGAAGTAAAATTTGAACAATGTGCACCATTAACGTGAAGTAAAGCAATGGCTATTTTTGGAAACAGAAAAATAAGCCAACAAACATCATACTACTATACACTGTCCCCCACCACCCACCCACCCACACTCTCAAAATATCTACATTGGCCAAAGAGAATTAGTTGTATTATTATGATTAAATACAACAAAATACGTGTATACTCCATCCGCCTGTATGTGTCTTGCATGAGACCCATGATACGAGTTTTATTTCTTCTTTCTCTCTGCGGTGTTGGATTTCTTTCTCCGAGCCGAAACAAAAGTGTAAGTGCTGCATGTCTTTGGTCCACAGTCAAATGTCAGTCTCACCACATGTGCTGAAACCTGTGCCGCCTGCTCAGCAGGCAAAACACGAAGCCTGATGAAATAGTAAATACTGCAATATCATGATAATTATAATAAAGACAATAATAATAATAATAATAACAACAACAACAATAACAATAATAGTATAGTTAATACTGTAAATCGTGCAGGAGCACAGATGGATAGTACTTCGCCACTTCTCTAGTACACACTGTTATTACAGCCCGTGTGTGTGTGTATGGCATCTGCCTTCAGTTTCTGTTGTGAGACGTAGTAAACTGGGGACTGTGGAATTCAGGGCATTTGATGTCGCCGACAAATATCAATCCCCCTGTTGAGGTTTTGCCCACTCAAATGTCTTCTTTGAGTAAAAGGTTGATGTTTTGGGCTTTGGGCTCTCTAGCAAGGTGACTCATCATGCAACATGGCCTCTTTTAGTAACAAAGAGGGAGCAAACAAAGAGCTGAGGGAAATCAGGAAGACTACACATGAGCTCACTGTTGTTTTTGTAACGTGCCATATTTGTCGTCTTCCTGGTGGAGCACGTGTTTGCCATTTTATTGTTATTTCATTATTCAAGCAGGTCACAACAGGGGCCAGGATCATGTCGCTATCAGCGGGCCAATTATCTGCAGACGTAATCACTTCGCTCTGTGTGTCACGCTGAGTAGGAATTCGTATTAGCTGTCTGTCAAAGGCGTCAGTGTGCAACGCTGCAGAAGCTGGGCCACTGATTCCACTTGACACTGTTTGGACTCTTAGAAGCAGCGGCAGCTTGCTGGAGGGGACGAAGCGTGTTCAGTTTGAGCTCATACACGGAAATAATTGCATGACAACTGGTAGTACCCAGTACTAGTTTCCATGGGGATGTTCAGTCTGGAGGTAAGGGGTCACATCAAATTTATTGCTGAAGGTGCCAACTGAGGAGAAGTCTTTTTTTTAAGTTACAGAAGTGACAAATCAAATGAACGCCTTCATATTGTGTGCAGTGGCCTTGAGCGACAAGCTCACACCAGTTCATCCGAGTACGAAGTGTGTTTGTGTATATCAGAGGGAAACTGTGATTTACTGTCGTTTAAGGGTCCAGGGTGCAGACGTAAGGACAGATCATTAGCAGGACTGGAACATGAAGCTGAACTCAGTCACGCTAAGGACTGCAGAATGCAAGATGATCAATATTTGTGAGCATCAAACAAGATAGCTGCACAGTTGAAGTTACAGTAGATGCTCCACCGACTTTTCATTTATGAATGTAAACATAATTGCTATTATATAACAGTGATAAACTATATTACTGCAAAATAGCCATATGGAACTGTATGTTCATCAGCGGTTTCCAAATTATAAAACCAAATATGATGCTAATCGCGAATCATATTCAATATGTTGTTGGGTTTGAATTTCATTCCTGAACTGAAACAAGCAGGTTTATTTTGTTAACATTATGAGTATAATGGAAAATTATGCATTTTAAAATATGGAATATTCTATGTTCAAGTTGGCAAGAAAATTGGGTCTCTTTTGTCCTATAAAAGACGTGGTTGATGTTGCGTTTGTGCAACAGCACAGAGGAAAATTTAGCATTTAAACATATGAGACAGAATACAGCTCCTGTGTGATTTCAAATCAGAAGGTCTTTGTCACTTCCTGGCCACAGCAATGAACGCACGCACACACACACACACACACACGCAGCTTGACATTTTACTCTCTTATTGTTTTTGTTTAGTTGCTCATATACTTGTGACCTTCTCCATGTTATAATGTCAGCCCGCGAGTTCTTTTAAAGTTTATTAGTGACGTGTGGCTCATCTGCCAAACCAAATGTTTTATGAGGTGGGACACTTGAAGTCTTTTATTTGAAGTGGTAAGGTCTAACAAACCAATGGGCAATAGGGAAAAGACAAATGGACGGAAGAGTTCTCAGTCACACTTGATGTCCATCCAACAGCATTGTATGCATAAAATCCTTCATTGGTTCCACAGCTAGGAAATGAATGCTTATATTTAGTAATACAGATGATCTGAATTCCTTAGCTGAATGATTTCCATTTATAAAACATGTTCCTGTATCCGGAAGAAGCAGAAGAAGATGAATGAATGAAAATGGATAAGAAAATAGATACCATATGAATATGTTTGCTAAGTGGACCCATGTTACAAGAGGCAGCAGATTTTTAGTGTTTGGACTAAAACTGTCTGCTTAGTTCATACAGTAGAAAAGCTGGCTATGCCCAAAGCTGTGTTTGTGCCAGGCTAAGCTAAGCTAAGCTAACAGTTTGCTGTCTGTTGTTTCAAACAAGCAGCATTTATATCACATGTGTTAAAGGAGTCTGAAAATGTGACAAAGCCAAAAATAACATTTCAGTTTTATACAGATTTACAAAGAGGACTTTGACTTCACAGTTTAGCTCTTTTCTTAGGTTAATATGCTAAGCTAAGCTAGGCTAAGCTAACAGTCTGCTGACTGTAGTTTCACATTACCACACACATTCAATTTGTTGGAAATGTAATTCACATGTAATTCAATCATGTAATTCACCAAAATCTCTGACATGAATTTAAAGTTTCATAGTTTTTTTGCGACTAGAAAATTGTAGAAATCAAGCAAAATTAAAGAAAAAAAGCCAATATTTGTTTTTTATTTCATCACAGCGTCAAGGGAACTGAGGCAGATTTCTCAGAGTGTCATAATATTCCTTCAAGCTTTCTTTCTTCAATTCGGGCTTTATGAAATCACAGACGTGAACTCTCCCACCCACCCTGCAGTCAGCGTGCATGTTTGATGTCTTCCAGGTTTGTGTGCATTTGATTCAAGGCTGGATGAGTTCACTCACAGTTTGTATTTGTCGTGAAGCATCGGCAGCTCTTCTCTCCTTCACCTTTGTGCCATCGAAGCCGTCCTGCTCCCTGCTGTTGTTGCAGAGTGCAAACATGCCCCTTCACCCAAGGGGGCTTGCATCAAACTGCACTGATTCATTAATGTAATTATGATTCATACCGATAGTCCAACATGGTTTTCAACCTTTTTCACTCAATATTGATGCAAAGTTTTGTGAATAGAAATCTATTTGTCTTCCTTGTATTAGGGGAAACGGGAACGTTTTAGATGCAAAGTGTGGTGTCAAAATGTAAGCCGTCTGACAAAATGGACGTGTGATGGTGAAGAGAGGTGACAGCCGTAATGTGACAAACATGCCAGCAGGCTTCAGGTGCTGTCGCAGCACTGTGACTTGATGATCTGTGATCTGATTGGATCTCAGTGCCACACAAGTATGAAATTTCTATTTTTGTGTATCTGACTATTTTCTAGAGAGAAGGGTCGTAATTAATTGCCATCTCAAGAGCATCACATAAACATATATTTCACATGGGACTTTTCCCCCTCATAATCACACAGTATGTCTTTTTGGAAATGTGTGTGTGTGTGTGCAAATCACAGATTTGACACATGATATGATCCTGACAGGTAAACAACAAACTGCAACCAAAACCAAAAACCAGAATTGAACTCAGGCCATGTTTTCCTATCTGGAACTGACCTCGAGTAACAACTCAGCCTGACCCAACTGCGATTAGTGTTAACGTAAAGTGAAGCACTGGGCTTGTATCACCCTGTAAGGCATGCTGTTACTATGGTTACAGCTTAATGTGTCAGCTTAATGTTGGTATGAAAATGTATTTGTCCACGCCCACAGATATACAATAGGTATACGGTAAAATTATGTTTTTTTAGATTTCACAATGCCTCCCACCCCGCGGTGATGCAGAAAGTCCATAAAGAGAAGCACTGGAGATGATGTTGCTTGTATACTCACGCAAAGGAGCAACATGACATCAAATGTCTTGTCATGATGTTTGTCTCTCAGTGAATTAATCTTCCTGTGTTTCCCCCTCTGTCCTGCAGGGTGAGTTGTTGAGCCCCTGCCGCTGTGATGGCTCTGTGCGCTGCACCCACCAGCCATGCCTCATCCGTTGGATCAGTGAGAGGGGCTCCTGGAGCTGTGAGCTCTGCTACTTCAAGTACCAGGTCCTGGCCATCAGTACCAAAAACCCTCTGCAGGTAGTGTCACTTACCTTTGTATCAGAGGACATTACTTTGACATATGCCCATGTCCTGGAGACTTAACGTAACAGCCCCTTAACCCACCACCTACAGGCTGAGTAGATTGGAGGTTTTATGAGGACATGTACAACACCATCGTTGTAAAGAAATTGACCTTCCACATACAATAACCTCAGTGGTCAGTTTTACAGAAGCATAGTATATGACCCATTATTACATTTCTGAAGCAAGCACCCTCTAGTGGTAGTACACATAGCTGGTGTCTCGAGACAAGTTATGTTTTGTTAGTAAGTTAGGTAGTCATGCAGACTGTCTGCTACGTATGTGGAACACTAACCTGAACCTGAATCATTTTTGAAGGGTTGTAATTAAAGGCGAGATAGCACTTAAGCATATCAGGTATCACAAAGCCACATTGCATTAAGATGAAAAAGACTCATATTCCCATCACCCCAGGTGAGATGCTGCCTTAGGAAAGATTGTATTTGAGGGTATAAACAAAGCTGGAGGACATCTAGGTTTTAATGGTTGACGCTATGTGATCCCCATACGGTTGATGTGAACAAATGTATGCCCTCACAATAAATATACTGAACACACAGCTGTATTTATCAGGCCACCCACTGTTCACTCAAACCTAATTAAAACCTTTCAATCTAAACCCTCACATATTCTGAAGATGAACCAAACTTCTGATCCCTCTGTGCTGGATTAAATGCTCAGATTGGTCCTCACACAGTTGCAGTGGTGAGATTTGGAGTAATGTTTCACAACAACAGATCTTTGCAACACGTTCCTTTTGGATTATTAAAGTCAGAACTGAAAAGCGGCAGCACAGACTGCCCAGATGAAGCTCGCTCGCAGCGCACACTGAGTTCACTTACAAACTGACCAGCACAGCATGGCGCAATTATGTGTGAGAGAAAAAGACTTCCCATCTATTTCCTGGCAGAGCTAACGTGCAAAGATTGAATAAACAGTCACATCAAACAAGATGGCAGGAGTGTTTGGGAACGTCTCAGCATGCAGCTGAGCTCAGATGCTGTTATGCTCTGACGGGTTCCTGAATTAATGAGTACATCTGACATGAAGTTCTCACCGCATAGAAGAAAAACACATATTTTGAATCATATTAAAGGCACAATCACTGCCACAGTCGGACTTTGCCTGGTGTGAGGACTGTTGGCCATATTGTGCTGACACATTCTCCCTCTGCGTCACTGTACTTCTGCCTTCCTTTTAGCAGCAGCCAATGGCTCCAAATCCTATTGAGAAGACGCTGTGTGTGTTTGTGGGTGTGTGTGTGTGTATGTGTGTGGGCCATTTCATAGTGGGTGCACACACCATCAATGACTTGTTTTGTGTAGTAATTTTATTTTATTCATGCACTTGTATGTTAAAATTAGGATCTTACGTTTGGATTTTGGTCATCTGTCAATGATTTCTATAATTATTGGGTGATATTTGGGTCACTCATTAGTAACAACTGTAGACAGGAATATTGTAGTTTAAATCTGCTATATTTATGTAGATGAGTAGTAGTATTACTATTATTACACCTATTTATATAGTGGTAGTAGTAAGTATCCTTTTGGTCTGAAAAGTGAAATTTATGACAGAGGTGCCTGTGTTCTGCGAGCAGCCAGCAGGGAGCAGCATCACAAAAACCTCAAATCAAATCAATTGTCAAATAAACAGCTTGACTTATAACCTTGTTGTTAAAAAGGCTGTGGCCATTAAGTGAAAAATGAAATGAACGTTAGGGGGAAAACTCAGCCAACAGTAAATATTTGAAATGTTCATTTGTTGATTGCAGCTTTTTAAATTAAAGCTACATATGAAATGTATAGGTCATATGTTTAGATGAACTAGCTCCACCATCATTAAGCTGATTAGATAGACACTTTATTCATCTCAGTGAGAAATTCACAATACGTGAACATCTGGATTAGGACAAGGAAAAACATCAGGAGATTTCCGTTTTCCTCAGTACAATGTGCAACAAGATTTTGTTAAATGTTCATGAAGATCTTATATTTCTTCCACCACTCTCCTCTTTCCCAGTGGCAGGCCATTTCTCTGACTGTGATAGAGAAGGTGCAGATTGCCGCCATTATCCTGGGTTCCTTGTTCCTCATTGCCAGTATCTCCTGGCTCATCTGGTCCTCTCTCAGCCCATCAGCCAAGTGGCAACGTCAGGACCTGCTCTTCCAAATCTGCTACGGCATGTACGGCTTCATGGATATCGTCTGCATAGGTAAAGAAGGCCAAATTGTGAAAATGTATGAGCTGACAGCACGATTACAAACAGCTTTATGAGCATTAGTAGGAAAAAAAAAAAAACGTGTCTCATTGTTAAAAGGCTCATGTGACAGTGGGAGATGTATTATGCAACCAGAGAAGCAAAGAAAGCAAGATGTGCTGTGCAACAACACACATATTAATAAACATGGCTTGGATTATGCAAATATGAACACTTCACATTCACAGCTAGTTGTTGGGGTCAAACGACAATAAGAAGTTGAATTATGTAAGCAGATGGCAAGACACAACTAAACTAAACTAAGCTAAGCTAAACAACTCAGCTAAAGTAACTGTTTTCTCAGAACTACCGGGTTGGATGTTTGTATGAGTTGCCTGACAACACTGGGAACAGATGGCGTCCTTGCTGTGCTTCTCGCCAACTGTTAATTCTCATCCACAGGCGAGATGCTACCTATGGTGCAACTCACGGGCCTCTTTAGAATACTTCCGATGCCTTGTCCTTCACCCTGCCTCTTACTTGTTTCTGCCTCCGCAGGCCTCATCATCCATGAGGGCTCGTCAGTGTATCGAATCTTCAAGCGATGGCAGGCTGTCAATCAGCAGTGGAAAGTACTGAACTATGAGAAATCCAAGGACTTGGGCGACCCGGTGAGCTCCAGCAGCAAGACCGGGGCCCGTGGCTCTCGCGGTAACCCTCATGGCTTGGCGAGCAGCAGCGCAGGTCGACAGAGCAGGAGGTTAAGAACTATTCTGAACCACCACTGTGGATACACCATCTTGCACATCCTCAGTCAGCTGCGGCCCAACGACCCGCGGATTAGTGCCGCTGCCAACCGTGAGGTGGTGATGAGGGTCACCACAGTATGAATGACACAGTGCATTCGCAGTGACATTGATCTCCTCTTTTTGTGCAGATGTAATGGATGGAGGGATATCATATGAAATACTAAAGACTCACGCCGGCATTAAGCGCCTGTGAGGAGCTAAATGATGCCCGGAGCATCAACAAGACACACTTGAGGATTTCTACTCTTGTTTCGTACAACTAAAGGAAGCCAGATGCTCCTTTTCAATAATTAAGGATGAAAAGTAAGAACGAAAAAGAAATAAAAGACATCTAACATTTCAGAGGGAAGTGTAAACAGGCTTTAGAACTTAATCCAATATGATGCTTTGGGGTTTTTTTTCCGATTTAATATCAGGATACAGTTTTCTTTGATTTTTTTTGTTTGTATCTTTTGTTGTTTTGTTTCTTTTTTAACTCACTATGATTTTGTACGGATGTTTGATTTGAGAGAAAACCATGTAACTCCATCCATGTCAAACATTTCCAGACAACTGTTTATGATGATCCTACAATGTCTACAGGCTCCCCAATGCAGGGTAATAAGACCGAAAACTGAAACAAGTGAAACACACATGAGGGAAACACAGAGGTGAACAGTAACTGAAGAATATATAATGATGATGATAATAATAATAATAATAATAATAATAATGAAAGAAATCACAAAGATTTCAGTGACACTTTCTGCAATAAAGATGTACATTTCACAGGGAATTTTTTGCATGGGTATATAATTTTGTTCTTCATCACATAACATAAGTACATGAAAAATTTTCTCTAACTCGAATGGTGCTTGCCAAAATAAACACTTTGAAAAGTTCATCGCACCAACATGACAAATGGCAGTGTGCTATTTCAGCTAAGATACAGATTGTTGCTGCTGTGTGCTGATTCAGATTTGATAAGTAAACTAATGGATTAAAACTTGGGATCGAAGGGTCTCTGACTACTCTGTCTCACTCTTCTTTAGCTCATCGTGTAAATCATGCTTGATGTGGTGGCGTGTGTTGTTTGTGCAGAAATGCTGTGAGGACACTGTGTTTTACATCCTGCAAACCAGACAGCGTGTTTGCTTGGTTTTCTTTCAGCCAAATTAAATGGTACATTCAGTCTGATCCGAGTAGCTCCAAAGGTCAGTCAGGCAACTGTTGAACATAAATTGAATCTGAATCTGATAATAGATTGTTTATATAAGCAGTAAGTGTCTTTTAGTGGGAAGTTTTTCTCTTCTGAATCACTATCAACTGGAAAGTCAAAGGGGTTCAAGGTTGTTGATCAGACATTTGATCATACGTGTTTATTCTCATACATTTGTCTTGCAGTCTGTATTTCAAGCCTCGTACAGAAACAAGCCTAATGTCCTGTCAATACTACATCGTTTTGATTTGCACACTTACATACTCTATCACAGTGGTGCCCAACCTGGTCCTCAGCAGCCCCTTGTCCTGCTCCCACACACCTGATTCAAATCAGAGGCTTGTTGTTAGCTGGCCCCTGCAGAACTTCACTGAGACTGGTTTTTAGTCAGTAGGGAGACATCTAAAATATGCAGGACAAGGGGGTCCCGAGAACCAGTTTGGGCACCTCAGCTCCATCAAAACCGCTGTCTGGAGTTGAATTCGTCAGCCTTTGTCGCCTCCTAGTTGCTCCTGCTGCATACATTCTTTTCCTGAAACGTTAACCATTGCGTTCCTTTGCAGGCCAAAAAACAAAAGCATCCTTCTCCCGCTGACCATTCTGAAAGATGAAATACCTACAAGACATTTTTCCCCTTTTTTAGTCTTCGTTTCAATATCTATTCTTTGTCAGTTAGTTAATTATTTCCCCCTTTCTTTATGCGTTATGTCCCTTTAGTGGTTCCGTAGTTTTACTGTTCACCATTTATTTTGGTAATGTGTAGTTCTTTTTGGGGCTTCCGGTGTCCCAAACCTCACGCACCTGTTCGGTGACTCGACACCTGGCTGACTTATTCTTCCTCTACGGAAACTCCACCAACTCCTCCAACTTAAGGGTAGAAGAAGACAATGAATCATTTACCGGAATGTTCGGCATAAATCTGCTGCTCGTTTCCGTTTGAAACTTTGTAGACACGAACATGTCCTTTCTGCACTCAGGTGAGTTACCTGCCGGGTTGATTTTTGTTGTTGTTGTTTTTTTCCCTGCAGTTATATCGTCTTTTCGACCGAAAACAGCTCATTTGTTTAGCGTTGAGCCTCATCATGTTTGTTTCTTGGAGTTTTAAACCCATATTCAACTAAAGTTCTTCCACCAAGAAACGCACAGTGAATCTGGTGGAACCGGTAAACACAGATTCCCACTACGTGTACCTTGTTCTGTGTCTTTCAGTAAGTCCATCGTCGTTTTATGTTTGTTTTTTTAAAGAATATGCATATGTACAGGTCATAATGGACACGAATGGAATGAATATATTATTTACAGACTTAAACTGAATATAATAACTGTAACTATGGCTCTGCTGTATTATTCTGTCTATGATATATGTCCATGAATCACTGTCCACATCGTCAGTTGTGTTCAGTACAGATTTGTTTGTTTGTTTGTTTGCTCGTTCGCATTGCAACTTCAGGGTCTTATTGTTACAACAGTGGCAAGGTGAATCTGGTCACTGACATTAGACCACATCTCTACATCAGTGCTTCTCCAATCCTGGATATTGGAATATATGGGACCTAATGTTCCACTTATCATCTTGAATTTAAACTCTGCCAATGTGGCCCAACTCGCTGGAGTAAATGTCTGTGCACTTTTTTCTCACTCCCACAGTATTAAGTGTTATTTTGTGTTGTGTGTGTGATTGTGGATGTAAACCCAGTGTGTTTATTGTAAGCAGTCCGAGATGTCCCTCCTGAGCACATCCACATCTCCTCGCTGCCTCCCAGTGTACCTCTGGATCAGACGCCCGAACAAACCAGCGAACAAGGTGTTTCTTTGCTCTCCAGAGAAAATCATAGATGGAATAGAACACGTTAGCTCTGATTTTATAGCCTCATCTGTCTAAAGCTGTGTACGAATCTGTTCATGCTCTTGATCTATCAGCTTTGCTCTACCACCTAGCATAGTAATCTGCCTGTGCTCTTTCCATCAATGCTACGTATCATTACTGTAAGTTGATTTTTCTCTGTACGTTTTCCATTTATCATCTGACTAAACTTGTTTCCTGTCTGTCCATGCTGTTTTATTATCTATGCGACGTCTGTTTTCTGTCTATCTGTGTTACTTATGTATTCAGTCTAGTTTTTACCCTGTACATACATTTACTGTATGTGTTTTGTCAGTACTTGTTTCTTCTCTGTGTTTGCGTCAAATGTCAGCGGGCGCTTTGGATGGTGAGAAGGCCTTGGTCCAAACTACATATACACATGAAGGGAGCATCCCCCAGAGACTGAACAATGCGACTTATGGAACTTACTTTGACCAGAAGGTCCCTGTACCTGAGGAAGACAGCGAGGTAATCCACGGAACTCCATGTGGACAATGGATTCTTTTTGACATATCCGTGTCACAGCTGGTATTCTTCTCCCCCTCAGAGGATGTTTAGTCTCCGTAAGCTGTGGGCCTTCACTGGGCCAGGGTTTCTCATGAGCATAGCCTACCTGGACCCAGGTAACATTGAGTCTGACCTGCAGTCTGGAGCTAAAGCTGGCTTTAAGGTAGACATACAATCATGTCATTATTATTTTTGTGCTGACAATCGAATTTTGTTCAGTTTTTAATTCCATAGTCAGAACGTGTCTGGAACAAGACTTGGCTTTCTTAAACTAATTTTGAATTTAAAGTCACAATACATGTTGCTTATATTCTGTTATCATGCAGTTCTAGAAGGAATGGTTCTTTCAAAAGCCTTTCCAAAAGAACAAGTAAGCTCAGATCAGCTGGAAGGTTTATACTGCAGGTCAAAGTTCAACAGGTGGATCACCTGTCTGCATAAGCACAAGACTGGTGGTTACATACTTCACACATTAAACGCATGTGTTAGGCTAAGACAGTTGAATGACAAAATAACTAATTGTGTAACTTCACATTCAGATCTTCACACAGTGACATATATTGTTGTTGTACGCATGTTTCAAGTAGGGATGTAGCACCAGTGTTTGAGGAGGTGACATTCTCATGTCCGCTCTCATCCCGGCAGCTTCTTTGGGTGCTGCTGAGCGCCACCATCATTGGTCTGCTGCTGCAGCGGCTGGCGGCCCGGCTGGGCGTAGTCACTGGGATGCACCTGGCTGAAGTCTGCTATCGCCAATACCGCACTGTAAGCGCTGTCCTCTCACAGATGCTGATATTCTTGGACAGTTCTGGGTTGGCTTCAAACACTGTGGCTGGCGTCACTAGTGCAGCAATGGTGCAATGTAGAGGCTGCAAGCAGAAGGAGTTTGGATCGACTGTGTCTGTTGGTTGATGATCAACCAACAGACAGATGAGCTGTTGGTGCAGTAATAGGATTTACACATTCCCATTTCCAGTTAAATCCAGAGCGACTCTTTCAATTATTAAAGTGAATGTATGGGCCATTTTCTGTCCCTTGAACAAAACGCTACCCTCACCCTTTAAGGATTTAAAAACACACAGAATTTGGTTTCCACGTGTTTGTGCATGACATCTTTTGACAAAAGCTTGTCCCTCAGAATGATCATCTAACTTTCACTGGCTATAAAAGAGCAAAAAGGTCAAACTACCATTTAAAGGAGCACTCTAAACACAGATTCTGTCATTATTCTTGAACGTTTATTTCACAAAGAGAAATGAATATTGAAACATCTCGGATGTGACATCACATGCAGTCACCCCCCTCCTGTCTAGGTACCTCGTATCATCTTGTGGTTGATGGTGGAGCTGGCGATCATCGGCTCAGACATGCAGGAGGTCATCGGCTGTGCCATCGCGTTCAACCTCCTCTCCTCCGGCAGGTAGGTTGAATTCAATGGTAACGGGCAAAGTAGAGACAGAGTCACGTTGGTCTCACCTTGTATGTCCATTGACAGGATTCCCTTGTACGCTGGCGTCCTCATCACAATTATTGACACGTTTTTCTTCCTTTTTCTGGATAAGTATGGTAGGTTTTGATTGCTTTCTGTTGCATCATCATCAAGTTCAAGTATTACTGTAGCAACAGCATCTAAATGTATTTGCTCTTTGCTCTTTGCTCTTCTGCAGGTCTAAGGAGGTTAGAGGCGTTTTTTGGTTTGCTCATTACTGTCATGGCCATTACCTTTGGATATGAGGTACAGACACACAATTCAACCTTTTATAGTTTGATTCCTCACAGTCTGTTCATTAACAACCAAGGCTGTCTGACTTTGTTGGCGCTCTCAACATTTAATTAAATGTGCTTCCTCAACTTTTTTCCACATTAGATACATCGAGACAAATTAGCTTGGACCAGCTTGTTTGATTAAAATGGCTCTGATATCAGACATTAGACTGATTACGTTTATCAGTAAAGGCAGGTAGGTTAACTGGCCAGTCTAAATGACACCATCGTGTGAGAGGTTGTCTGTACATGTTGGCCCTGCGATGAAGTGGCGACTTATTCAGGATGTGCCCCACCGTTCACCCATTGACAGCTGTGATCGGCTCCAGCGTCAACTAGGAGTACATGCAAGAAAACAACCAACCATCTATCAGGCCATGATAGAAGGCTTGTTTGTTCCCTAGTGGGACATGTGTGTCGTGATAAAAGCCTGCTTTTAATAATCTTGTCAAAGTAAACCGAGTAAAAATTCAAATGATTTTTCTTGTTGCTTCTCTTTAATGTTTTTGACTCAACGTGACTTCTTATATGACCAAAAACGTACCCTGACAACAATCCAGTAGTCATTAAATCAGAGTCAGAAGTACTTTCTCCAGGGTAACTAGGTTTCTTTAGGCTCCAACCAGACTGGAATAGATAGAAACTTTCTTATACAGTATCAATGTCCAGTATGTTGTCCTGCAAATGTTAAACAACCTCAGACTCCTCAGATCTAAAAAAAACAAATTCGTAGGTTCCTCATATCAAACACAGTCGCTGTGCACAGTGACTCATAATGCCACAGCGAAAATGACTATCGTCGTGACAACCGTAGCTCTCTGCTTTCTGAACTGTCAGTGTTATTGAAGCTTCACATGAAAATCACCAGTAACAGCAACCCTCCTCATTCCCTCCCTGGGTCATTGTCAGGGGTCCTCATGGACGAGGCAGCTGGTTCTTCTCCTTTACTTGACGCTGCGTGTCCAGTTGCATCTTGTGTACATACTTGTCCTCTGCACGTCTTTGCCAGTATGTGACGGTGGGACCAGACCAGGGTCGGCTGCTGACGGGGATGTTTGTGCCGTACTGTGACGGCTGTGGATCCGTTCAGCTCGGTCAGGCCGTGGGAATCGTGGGGGCTGTCATCATGCCTCATAACATCTACCTCCACTCAGCTCTTGTCAAGGTGTGATCAGCTGCTGGGTTCTCCGTCTGTGTGAAACTGTAGCAGTTTTGGGCCTTGGGAAACCGTAACAGCTAAGCTCTGTATGTCTGTTTCTTTTTCAGTCACGAGATGTGGATAGACTGAACAAAAAACATATGAAGGAGGCCAACAAATATTTCTTCATTGAGTCGACCATTGCCTTGTTCATCTCGTTCCTCATCAATGTGTTTGTGGTGGCGGTTTTTGCCGAGGCTTTCTATGGACGCACAAACAGCGAGGTGGTGAGTATTTCTGCAGAATCCAGCAGAGGTGAATTTATATTTTGTAATTTCATAGGTTTGATTTTGATTGTTCTCTGTTGCAGTTCACTGCTTGTAATGAAACAGGAAATACTCATTTAAATCTGTCAGAGCTGTTCCCTCTGAATGAGACACTAGAGGTGGACATCTATAAAGGGGTATGTTTTAACTTTATTGTTTATACAATTTAATCCAGAACACTGCATACAAATAGTAATTGAGAAGTGGGCTCACAGCTGATTAACGTCTAGGGAGCTACAGTATGTGATCAGTTTGTATGTCTGCTAGCATTTACACGATTAACAACCAGTGTGACATTAAACAAATGCCACTAAGTCAACTTAAAATTCATTATCTGCTCACTGAACCATTTATAGACCAAGACCACTTAATTAATGGAAAAAATAACTGAGAGAAGAATGAAATGTATAGTCATTTGCAGCAAAAACTCCTGAGACAATATTCCCAAAAAGAAAAACATGTTAAACTTGATACTTTGATTCAGATCTGTTTAACATGGTTACTTTTGATTGATGGAGTGGACTTGTAGTTTGCAGTCGTTGGCTGTTTGCGGGGTCACTCTAATTCATTAAGTTATTAAATTCACTCATTCACAAAGAATATGACAGAGAGGAAGTTTGTTCTTTCAACTGTACATTAAGTATATTTTGATGTCTTTTTGATGTCGTTTTTTTCACTCAATACAAATGTAATGAAACATTCAGTATCATTTGATTTAACTCTACCTTAAACGTATTGTACAGCTCCACTACGACTGCGCCCTCTGCTGTTTATATTATTACATGGCAAAGAGATGGTGGAATGCAGATATTTTAATATAGCATAACATTATTATAACATTTATTACATGGCTTTCCAGTAAGAGAGACTGACTAAGACTGATCCTGATAAATGTTCAGTTTCAAATGTTACACATTTGTAGTAGTTTGTTGTTTTCCAGTCAATGTTGCCCTGATGATTTTGCTGTCTCTCTATCAGGGAGTGGTCCTGGGCTGTTTCTTCGGCCCGGCAGCACTCTACATCTGGGCTCTGGGGATCCTCGCAGCTGGTCAGAGCTCCACCATGACCGGAACGTACTCGGGCCAGTTTGTGATGGAGGTCAGTGCAGGAGGAATCAGCTAGCTTGACTCAGATCAAACCATTTAGTGCTGATAGTTTTGACCAGTACAGCTTGAAATGTGACAGGGTTTCTTGAACCTGCGCTGGTCACGGTTCGCCCGGGTGTTGCTGACCCGCACCCTGGCCATCACTCCCACTCTGATGGTGGCCGTCTTCCAGGATGTGCAGCACCTGACGGGCATGAACGACTTCCTCAATGTTCTACAGAGCATGCAGGTCAGACATGGACACACACTGCTCAGCTTTATTTCTAGTGTCACCTTCTTTTATGATCTTATGTGTGAACAGCTTTTCATTTTAAATGAACATTCAGAAATATACCAACAAGTAAATAATAAATGACAGATCAAATGATTAGGCTGCTAGAATATTAAAAGAAAAAAATATATAGTTACATGAAAATACTGTACATTAACTATGAACATAAGTGTATACAATCCTGCAAGTATATATAAGAGAATAGATCTTCTTCTTCTTCTTTCGGCTTGTTGCCACAGCGAATCATCAATTTCCATCTTTCCCTGTTCTCTGTATTATCTACTCTGACTCCAACTACCTCTTATAACTATATAAGAGAATAGATCAAATTTCAATAAATATGAAAAGAAGTTGCAGTGTGTTAAGGTAGATGAGAAGAAACAGAATTTCTTTGGCCAGCTGGTGTAGAGGGTGATGTGTATTATAAGTATTATTAAGTAATAGGTATGTACGTAATATGTAATAAGACAAAGAAAAGCTAGTATATGAAATACATAAATTCAACTTCTGAGTGCACTTTGTTTGCAGCTT